>JAQFZX010000731.1:0-45964 GCA_034682405.1 Hydroisotoma schaefferi
ATCGTGCTGACAGACGGACAGACGGACAGACGGACACCCGGCCTCCGTGGTTACATAAGCCTTAGACAGGCTAAAAATAGAAACCCTGAAATATTAAACTCTGACACTTTACGCAATGTTCAGAATTTCAACTGAGTGCCGGAGGAACGATCAAATACGTGACTATCGGGGGTCTTCTTGATTTCTACTTTTTCCTGGGGCCTACTCCAGAAAATACCGTCCAACAATACACGGAGGTAAGTATATTAACCCTCAAAAAATAAAAATAAAACCCTACCTTTCATAATTTTATTTTTGGAAACAATAAGGCCGTAGGTAGAGCAAACATGCCTCCTTATTGGGGTCTGGGGTTCCAGCTTTGCAAATACGGATACGACTCTCTTGACTCCATGAAGGCCGCTGTGAATCGTACGGAAGCGGCTGGAATTCCTCATGTAATTTAAACCTTCAAATTTTGCAAAAGTTTGCAAAAGCTAATGAATTTGAATTCGAACTTTCTGAAATGCATAGGACGTTCAATACGGAGACATTGATATAATGGAACGAGAGCTAGATTTCACCTACGCTCAGGCTCAGGGTCGGTTTGCCGGCCTTCCAGAGTATATCCGGGAGTTGAAAGCTAAAGGCATGAAGTTTGTCACGATTTTGGTACGTTTCAGGAACCCACCCAGTGTAACAGAGAAATATCAGAATATAATTGATGATTTTACTATTTTATTTATACAAACCCTTAGGACCCTTGCATAAGTATTGGGGAACCTGCAGGGTCATACAGGCCTTTTGAACTTGGTCAGCAGATGGACGTGTGGATAAAAAAAGCGGATGGAACTCCAGCAGTTGGGAAGGTGTGGCCCGCAGATCCCGTCTACTTTCCTGATTACAGTAAAAACTCTACTAGGCAGTGGTGGATAACGCTAATCAAAGAGTTTCATGATCTTCTGGAATATGACGGACTTTGGATTGTAAGACCCTTATTTTTTTAATGTTTTGTTAAATTCTTAATTTTTAAAATATTTTTTAAATAAGGACATGAATGAGCCTGCAAATTTTGTTGATGGGGATATGACCGATGGTTGTGCACCTAATAAATGGAACTATCCCCCATTTACTACAAGTAAGTTTGACGAACTTCGCTAGTCATTTTCTAGTTTAGACATAACTCAATAATTATGCCAAAATTTCTGCAATTCTTTTCAGAAATTGTTGGGGACGATCTTTTTGGAAAGACTCTTTGCATGGACCATGTTGACAGTTATTCCATCCATTATAACACTCATTCATTATACGGCTGGTTCGAATCTGAGCCGACCCTTATGTAAGTTGCTTCATTTCTTAAACATAATTAAGTACAACCTTTTGTATAGGTAGTATAATAAACTTAAAATTAACAGTGGAGCCCGAGAAGGGACTGGTAAACGTTCCTTAGTCCTATCTCGATCCACTTTCCTCGGTTCGGGTAAATGGACAACCCATTGGCTCGGAGACAACTGGTCCAAATGGGACAACATGCACTTCAGCCTTATTGGAATAATGCAGTTTAATCAGTGGGGAATCCCATACGTTGGACCAGACATTTGTGGCTTTATCGGGGACTCTAACGCGGATCTGTGTCAACGATGGATGGAACTAGGGGCTTTTTACCCTTTCTGCAGAAATCACAATGCAATTGGAACTATAGTGAGCTAAATTGCAGTACTTCATAATACAAAGTCTTCCATTCCGAACTTTAACTTTTTTTAACCCGATCGTTTCACAGGATCAAGATCCAGCCGTTTGGGGACCTGCCGTTGCAGCCAGTTCTAAACGAGCTTTGGAAATTAGATACACCTTGATCCCATATCTGTACACCTTGTTCTATAAGCACGTCACTGAAGGGAGTACCGTGGTTCGTGCTTTGTGGCATGAGTTTCCCACAGATGTTAACACTCTTGGTGTTGACAGGCAGTTTATGTGGGGATCAGGTATATAAAAGTCGTTTTTGAAAGTATATGACCCTATTAGCATTAACGTTTAAACCGCATGAACCTTTTTTTCTTCAGGTTTGATAATCTCTCCAGTTCTAGACCAAGGTGCGGTAACCGTGGACGCTTATTTCCCTAACGCTCGAGTCTACAGCTACTATAATGGGATAGAGGTAGCCTCGCGAGCTCAAAAACTCACTCTAAACGCTCCGATGGATTTTATTCATGTCCACGTCCGTGGTGGAAACATCCTACCTACACAAGAACCCGCTAGAAATACGGAATTAGCGAAAAATAATCCCATGGGACTTATTGTCGCTCTGGATGACAACGATGAAGCTACTGGAACCTTGTTCTTTGACGATGGAGACACAATTGGTTAGCGAAGTACCGACTGATTAGACGTTAGCGTTAACCACAATTATAGTGTGTATTTTTATTCCTGTTTATTAGATACCGTCCCCAAGGGTCAATACTTCCGTGCGGACTATCTAATGTCCTTTGGAACACTAAGGTCAACCACAGTGATGGATGGCTACCCTAGCATGGCCACTAAAACTATCGATACTATCAGGCTCTTCGGAAGCCGTGGTGTCACTCGAGTTCTGGTCAATGGAGTGGTCCACTCGGACTTTGTTTCCACTCCAAATGGCGAAGTTCGTGTTTCCAATCTAGGGATCATGGCTAATTCCGAATTTACTGTTAATTTCAGTTAAACTTTAGAATTTAGAATTTTATTCTTAATAAAGTTTTAAATGATGCTTTAATTCAATGTAAAAAGTAAAAAATAATTCTCCTTTTTGTAGCAATAATAGGTACAATCAGTATAAGTTAGGGGCTAGAGGACCCGACTCAGATTGCGCATACAAGCTATTCGAAACGTACATCGAAACTGAAAATAACAAAGACTTTTGAAAAAACAATTAGACGATTCGATTGAACCAGAATGCAAATTGGAAAAAGCATCCATGGAAGTTATATGAATTAGAAAAACATTGACAGGTGTAGTTAGAAGGTTGAAGGTTTACATCTCTGAAGGATTTTATCTTGTATCCGTTCTTAATTGCAGAACTAATGACATAACTCATACCCAAGGTACCTAAAAATCACTTTGGGCTACTTTCAAGGTTAAAAACGGTAAGACTTGATTTCATATCCGCTTAAATGTCAATTACCATCACATACACCACATCATATACAAATTGTTTACGAAAGCTAGAGGGATAAGCAGGCTACAGATAAGGATAACCAAGATATCTAATCATTTGGTGACAAATTGTTAAATAAAGGTTGTCACTTTTAGCATGAATGCTTTTAGTTGCTCTTTGACAAGTGAAGCTACAGAATGCCTTGTTTTAGCTCATTAACTTTAGTTCGTTTACTGTTGTACTGAATTATCTTGTGATAAGCGTCAGATTAGAGCTTTTTAAGCCAGAAAAAATGAAAACAACACTGTTCTGGAAGAAAAGGGGTTTCTTTCATATTTGTGTCTTATTTCTACTTAGCATGTGCATTTTAACAGCATACTACGGACACTACGGAGATACAACTGGATACCAAAACTTATTCGGAATTAGAAATATGTTTAACCAGAGTGAAAGCCCCATTAAATATATTACACACGAAGCTAATTTTTTTAAACAAAACATTACTCAGCTTCTCGTAGAGACTAGACCCATGCTTCCGAATGCGAAAGCTATACTTGGAAAGAAAGTAGAAAAATGTTCTTACACCGTGGTCATAATTTTGTGCGAAGATAAAACGGACAATAAAAAGATTCAGCATAACGACGTGTCTCGGCAAATGCAGCAGGCAATGGTACTTTTAAAGTCGATTGCTATACTGACGAAATTTCCAACTGGTAAAAATGACACGTAGGTTTGATAATAATTATATTATAATAAGATACATTATTGCCGAAGGTAGGAATCTCCTGGGTTAAAACTTTAATTTACCTTATCCTGAATTATTTTTGGGCCAAAATGAAATCAAGTCTGCCGTAAATGTGAAAGCATATCCGTTCCATACACTGTAGATTACTTTTACTATAATATTTACCAAACTAAACCCAATACCCAAATCATGTAGGGATCGAGTGAAATTATTTCTATGCAGCATAAACTTAAACCGAATGCATGTTTGGTCAACAGGGATCCTGATCATGATGCGGTGTTGTCACCTAATTGCATTTCAGTGATAATCTTCACGGATCAAAAAACCCTTTTCGACGAAATTGTGTCCAAAATTCGTTCAGAATGGTCCCCAGAGTTTCAAAGAACTCTAAATTTGTCCTACTTTCCCGTAAGCTATCCCAAAGGTTCGGAATGGATGAGGGACATGTTCCGACCTTGTGCAACACTTAGGCTATTCATTCCTGAATTGTTGCCTCGGGATATTGGCTCTGTGCTTTATGTGGATACGGATTTTATTTTTCTTGAATCAATTCAATCGCTTTTTGAGACATATTGGGAGAGAGAAGGTCACGATGATTATAAAGTAATCGCAGCAATGTCTCCATGTCTATGGATCTATGGGTCAAAGAATAACAAGGTCCCTTATTATGGCAGTTCCGGTTTAAATGCTGGTAAGAAGGAAGGTTTTTGTTCCTAGTTTTTAAACAAAGCGTGATGTGAAGCGTGATGTGATGTAGGTCACAATACAAAGCAGTAATGCTGTTTGGTTGCATATAAAAATTTGTTAAATTCACACAGGGCTTATGATGATGAACGTTACCAAAATGGAAGAGAAACTTTGGGGGAATGAAATTCGAAATATAACTTCTAAATACAAGAAGAAGATCAATTACGCAGATCAGGTACGCTACATTTCTTTAATTAAAATTATTGTTAATTAGCTAAGGCAGAAAAGCAGCCTCCAATCCGGCTTCTAATAATAAAATATACTCTGCAGAGAATTTTTATTTTAAAGATAGCGTGCCTCTCAATCCTGAATAAAAATGCCTCTCTTAACTTCGTTAAAACATTGCTGAAACTCTTAGCAAGGGAAGCATTTGATGAAACAGCTTAATTTTTTGTTACTTCAGGATATTCTAAACATTTACTTCCACTTTCATCCGGAGGAGCTAATACTTCTCCCATGTTACTGGAACTTCCGATCCCCTAACTGTGATAAAAGTACACTATGCAAAGATCTAAATATAACGGAGGGGATATCAGCCATTCACGGAACTTCGGCTACTTTCACTTCAACTGGAACAAAGCGATCGGAACCCTTGTTTTATGAAGTTTTCCAGGCCTTTCATCAACTCAAATTAGATTCTGAGTTTAAGTTAGAGACTTTAGTCAAGCAGTTGAAGATAAGGCTTATAAATGCTGAGAAAAAGGTCCAGTCGAAGTGTAAGACGTATGGGCAATTCAGTTCCATGGTCCTAAACCGTTTGTCCAAATTGATGGGGGTGGTGGAATAAAATGACCTGTCAACGCGGTTTGCCATTCGTATACTGACAATCTCCTAATTATCAGTCCGTTTCAATTGAAATTGCATACAAAAAAGGGAATATAATCTGAGTGACCATCCTATTTTATAAATATTCTTCCAGACAGACTTCAGATTCATACTCTTACTGCACAACAGACTACGGCATACTCGCACCCTAAATCGATGAAAACCTAAGGAAATGCCACTTATTCCATTCACATTCCCAAGCCTAAAATCTTAAGCGGATTCTCACAAACCGAATAGAAATACTTGTGGTAGTTCTGATGTAAAAACCTCTTCCATTTATTGTCAAAAAAATATTAGTACAAATAACAGGGAAAACCCCATATAAATGTTGAAAAGAGTATTAAAAATATATTCAGCTATATCAAAATGAAATCTAAAGATTAATTTACTAAGTAATTGTTTCCTCACATAGCCACAGATTACAACACATATTAAAACGGATTAAAGTGAATACGCATAGTCAACTTTGTACTACAATATTTGCATCCCATCCAATTCCATGTACCACCATACCATTCATACCATATTTACAATTGTATTAAACATTGTAAATTGCACGAACAAAGGCAAAGTCCTAAATGTGACAATAATTACATGATAAGTTGTCACCTTTTTCATGTGATCATCACCTGTAAATAAACCTAATGTACATGAATGCAAGAGATTTCTCAAAGTATGGAAGAAATAGAAGTGAAACCGCAAAACCAGCAAAAATGTTTCGCAATTAAATCCGAAAATCTGCAGGATTCTGACGGGGAAACTGATGATGTTTTTATTAATCCAGAGATAAATCAAAATGAGGAAACCCCCGTGGATAACACACACAATGATAACCCAATGTCTACACCTACCTATGAATATTCTATACCTCCCGAAACGTCCACTACTTTTGCTAACGATGAACTGAAAAAATGTAAAGGCAGATTGGATGCGTTTGGAAATGAGCTTAAGTTACTCTGCGCCCAGTTGGGTATCGTTACGGGATGGATTCATAAACGATTCGGTAAAATATTTATCAAAAAGTTTAATACAAGAACACGCTATATCTACCCGAAAAGTAAACCTTATCAACATGTCTTTCTTTTACATAGGTATTAAACTTATCAACAACGAATCCTTAGTTTTCAATCATATCTTTGACTTCGAAGAGATTGAAGAACTTTCCGCAGCCTTATCGTCAATTTCTACCAATGTCCAAGGTAGAAAAAAGGGTCGACCTCCCGTCGGTTCGACGGTTATCAATAGATCAACTACTAAACCAAGTAGTGGCAGAAAAAGGGGTCGACCTAGTCGAAAGTCATTGGAAATTCTGGGTAAAAGCCACGAAGTTCCTATGAATGACCCACAAATACTCCAAACTGAGCCTGAACCTTCGTGTTCCCTGGCCCTAAAACCAACTGGTAAACGAGGTAGACCCAAAATTAATGGTGATAAGGATCACGGAAACGAAGACTACCTTATTAATCCTCAAGGTATTAAACCAAAAAACTCAATATGTAATTTAGAATTATCAGAGTTATCGACTAAGCTCGTTTCATGTTACTCATTCAGACTTTCTGGAAACCATTTACGACGAAAAGAGCAGTACAAAATCCCAGGAAAGTTCCGCTCGGCCCAAGCGATCTTCCAGGAAAAAAGTTGACTATAAAGAGGATAAAGGGTTGGAAATATCCGAAACATGTTTGACTAAATTTGGGGGCCTTGCAGATCAAGAATTAAAGGAAATCCGTGGTATGTTTTAATATATTAAAATGCCTAAAACATTAACGTACTCTGATAAGTAATAGAATAAAAATAAGCTCTACTTCATCAGGAAATCATTCGGTTGCTGCGGAGGATTCCGATATCTCGACTGGAGATAAAGATCTCGTAAAAATTAAAAAGGAGAGGGTTTCAAAAAGAAAAAAGACTATAAATAGTAAAACAAAAGAGAGCAATAAAACTGACAATGAGAACGATGATGAGGACAAAGATGACGATGACAGTGAAAGTCAGACAGGTTAGTTTATACCTAAAAATACCCTAATTTCTCCAAGAGATTACTCCAGCTTTTAAAGTTTTGGTGAAATATTTCAGAGGAAGGACATCCATCTAAAAATAATTCCCGAAAACGCTACCCCAAAAAACCCGGTGTAGTTTGGAACAGTTCCCTTCCCAAACAATGTGACGAATGTGGGAAAGTCCTTAAGGGTACTTCTACACTAAAACTTCATAAAATGATGCATGCAGATGAACGGCCACATGCATGTGAGATTTGTGGAAACAAGTTTCGGTTCAGGAGAAATCTCAAAGTACACATGATGGCTATTCATACAGGTATCTTAATCTTACCTACCCGACCTTATTTTACTTAAATAAACCATACTTTTTCCTGAATCCCATTGTTCAACCAGTTAATTCTGTTTCAAAGGAGAAAGACCTCTGCAATGTTCCTTCTGTGGTCGAAAATTCTATGCTCCCAAAGATCTCCGCATTCACGAACGAACCCACACTGGGGAAAAACCTTACCCATGCACCCTTTGCACGAAGCGTTTCAACGTTAAGGAACATTTGACAATGCACATGAGGGTTCATACCGGTGAGCGACCTTACAAATGCCCCATCTGCGAGAAAGCTTTCTCTCAAGCAAATAGTCTAAGAATTCATAAGAAAATCCACACTCGGGACAAAGAACCTACGCCAAGGAAGCCTCGAAAGAGTAAAAATCCTGGGGGGAAGTCTATTCCAACAATTCCAGCCAAAAAGAATGTACCCATAGTTCCTACCCCTGCGAATAATACCCCAACCAGCTCTTATGATCTACCTCGCAAGAATCCTGATCCTGTTACCATAACCAATGAAGCCAACATTGACAGGAGTAACAGCGTGAACGTAAGCCCGAACAGACTGGCTCCCACATCGACAAATAATTCTCATAATCTACAGCAGCCTCAATCCACAGCCCCTTTGATGCAATTACAATATTCAAACGCTACAGCCTCATCCACACTGAATTCATGTGGAACTGGAAACCGGAGTATTTACACATCTTCAATTCCTTCGATGCCGACTTCTCTTAGCAACTCAATATCCACTAAAAATTGCACTTCTGCTGGAGCTGTGGTCAATACCAATGTTCCAGGTAGCTTTCTAACTTCCAATAATACAACGTCGACGTCTTCTTCAATGCCGAACACAATGGCCTTTCACGGGCATCCACACGGTCAGGCTCAAGTCGGAATAAGTATGCAATCGACGCCCCAAAATCCCTTCATACTATCGTTAAACGACTGTTGGAGAATGCCTTTTGGTCCAACGTCCACTACTAGTTCTGGTGGAACTACATTGGATCACCAATCCCATTCCCAGTCTCAAAGACACTTTGGAGCTTCGTTGAATCAGAGAACGCATGGAATTAGACCGGATAGCTTCGGCATGCCTATAAATAGTCATTTAGCTCATCACACTGGTGTAAACGATCCCAGATTTCATTCATTCTATTCACAAAACCAGTGATGTATTGTTTGAGCTGCACGAAACATTAAATTAGTTTCAAAATGAAGTACTTGACTTACCTACTTGCCATTATTCTGACTGTATATTGAATAATTATGTTGGACAAATGCCATAACTATCTCGAAGAGAGATAATAAAGCAATAATTTCAGAAAAGAAGCTAACTTTATTCTGTACATTTTCGTTTTATTTTATTACGGATGTAGGAGCGAGGATCAACAAAATTTATAAGTTACGTTACAAACCCCCTTGTTCAGTTTTCCTGACACATTTCACATTAACCAAAGAATTACTGTGAGTCACGATTCAATTAATTTATCTTTCGATCCGCAAGATATAAATCGTCCTCCAGTAATATTATTTCTATTATTACAGTAATAATGGCAAATAATTTACCCCCTAACTTAACTAATTAACTGCTTACTTTAGTTAAATGTACAGTTTATTACAATACAAATATAAGAATTGGCTAGAAATGATCGTCCTTAGTGTTCTCCAAACAAATTAAGTGGACACTAACTACCGTTGACCGTTACTGTTCGTTCAATTTTCATTCGAAGAAAGAAGGCAAAACATACTGCAAATTCACAGCTTTTCTTTTTGAAGCCTACGTCTATATAAAAAGATGAGCTCTCATCCTAATTTTACCAATCGTTCTCAAAATAACATTACTTTGCATAAACCACACTGCGACATAAGTTAAATTGACATTATCACAACTTAGACGGGAGAGGAGATTCTTGATAATCTGCGATTAGAAGCTTACAGTACTTTGTTAACCCGCTACTCTCCCATCCCATATGCTAGTTAATGTTTATAGTTTGTTAAATTGACTAATAGTAGTAATAGGCTTAAGCATTAAAGGAGTCGATCGATGCCGATAAAATTACATGGATAGCGTCTGTCCGAATTTCAATTCGTTGTTCCGTTTTGAGGTGCGTATTTCTGTGGACCCCACAGACGGATCGTACCGTCATCTGAGACTGATACTAACATCTCTGGTCGCGTTGGATTCCAATGGACACAATTTACTGTTCTAGAATGACCTGGAAGGATCGCTATGGGCCTCTCCTTTTTCCAATGCCAGATGTACACTTTGTTGTCTGCTTTCGAAGCAAAAAATCAGGCAATACATTTTATAGTCATATAAAACATGCTTGAGTTTACTGTTTCATTAATTGATTTCCCTTACCTTCCGACCCTGAAGCGATATAATTCTGATTGTAACCTCCAAAACAGGAGTGAATAGTATAAAAACCTTGAGTTACTCCTTGGAATTTTCTAATAAGACATCTGTCCTCAAGATCCCATAGGTGAACACCTTGCGTTGCAACGTTGAGAAGGGCGAGTCGATCTGTGGCGTCTACTGTGAAACTCATTATGGCCCAATCTTCTTTCAAACTGGAATACGATGGACAAGAAACCATTTGGTCAAACGCTTTATATGCTAATTTATACTAAACTGGGGAAAATGCTGTATTTGATAGATTCTTCTAAAAATTGCTCAAATTGAAATTGATAACTTAACTTACATATTGTGATCCGTATTTTGGGTTCCAAAAACGTAACCCCGAATGCGAAAAAGAGTATCTGCGGCAATGACTGTTTTACCATCTTGTCTGTAGCCCAGACACTGGACACGCACACCTTCCCAGGAGTCTAGTACGTTAGCCTCCAAGTCCTAGAGACATAAAGACGTGCATTATAAGAACAATAAAGACTAAAACTATACATTTTAACGTGAACTTTCGTGAAATGAAGCTTATATCGCTTACACATAAATAAAATTGGCCCCTTGTCCCACCAGTCACAAATTTCTTGGAGTCGGGATGCCAAGCTGCTGAAGTCAGAGAATCCTCATGGCCAGGAGAGATTTTAATGTGAAGCTCGCCGGATATCGTATTCCACACCCAAAGCTCAGGAGTGTCTTCTGGCCCACAACATATAAGATACATTGAATCAGGACTCCAGGCGAGGTATGATATACCATACTGGAAGCCATCTAATGTACGACGGTGGTTTAGTTTTAGCTCGGTCTGTAAACAATAAACCGAAACAGTATTTATTTATTTATATACAACCACTCAAATAAAAACCTCATAATAAAAACTTAACGTACTGGGTGGACATCCCAAATAATTAGGTTGTTGTCTTTGGACCCGGTTGCGAGTTTTGTACCGTCAGGAGAAAAGCGACAAAACCAAACTTCGTCTGAATGGTCGTTGAGCACCTGAATGGTGGCACAAGGAAACATATCCTTGGTGCAGGTATGGTCCACCACAAGAGACACGTCTTCTGCATTCGCTTCCGAATTGTGATAAGGACATTTATCAGTTTGCCACTCTATAGACTGTTGCAGTAAAGCATCCCTGAACAAAAAAAGCCATCATGATGATATAAAATAATAGTCCTGTGCGTGCACTGCAAAAAATAACTTTTTTCACGTACAGTCTTCTAGGAGGGAGCATAATTGAAGGGGGAAGAAAACCTTGAAGCTGCTCCATAAGTTGCACACGTGACTCTTTCCCGTTCCACTTAGCCTGTTCTCGAACCTCTTCAGCGGTGGAGCACATAATGAACGCTGAGAGTTGATGAACTCGACTGGTTTTGTGATTCAAAGGCGTCAGCTCATAACGCAGAACTGACAGTGCATCGATCACTTTTACTTCTTCCAGTAGCTCCAAATATTTTTGCTCCAACAGAAGAAATTGCATTTCCTGTACAAATCAACCATGTGAAATTTGATTCCATTATGCCATTATACTAAATATGCTAGGCTTCTAAACTACTATTTTTAGCAACGCAGCCTCCAAAAGCTTACCATGAGTGAGCCTGGATTCTCTAGCAATGTCTTCAACTCTTGTAAATCATTATGGGCTTTCGCCCAATCCCCGTTCATCACATGGGTTCGAAACTTTGCAGCAACTGGATGATCCATTCTGCACCCAGACTCATCCATGAGAAGGTCAACACTTCGTCTATAATTTCAGAGACCACAATCATATAACTGAGCATTCCACACAGACAACCTTATACTAAGTGAAAAGTACGACATTTCTTTGCTATCAACTCACGTAAGACCCATTGTAAGCAAATGCTGTCCCATGATTCGGACAATGTCTTCATTTGATTTCTTATCCGCGATGCACGGAATGGGCGTCCGCTCTTCCTCTGCATGCACTCCATTTGTGACCCCATTAGATTTGACCGGTGATTCCGTATCGTTGCCGTTTTTTACCTGCAGGTCAATAACAAATACAATAATAGTATTGTCACACCGCAAAATTGGAAATAATATCCGACGCAGCTTTCCAGGAATCAATAACCTGAGCCAAGTCTGTGGTTTCCAAATTAGTACACATTCTGCTATTGTGTGTTTAATCCTGTACTTGGAACCTTTTATCGATACTTAGGAGTAACCATTTCTTCCACAATTTTGTCATATCTGTGGTACAATGAGAATTTTGTACTAAAAACTCTCCACATACCACAACCTATTCTATCGCCCAACATGAAGTCTGGCCAATTTATGGCCAATTAAAAACGTAGTCATAAAATCAAGAGTAAATGAAATAAAAGGAAAAATAAAAATAAAAACTTTAAGCCTGGTTTAATGATCAATCTGCTAACTTATACTTAGCACTAGCTGCAGATTTGCTACCCTTATTTTACTCCAATCGACTATTAGCTTAACTATATACTAACTACACTAACTGCTCCTCTGAGATTTTTCACATTTAGAACCATAACCCCGTGCGTGCACAGGCACATGGAGGTTTGGATGTGAGGTGTCTAAATGTCTGGTCGGATGCTTATCTTTTTACGCAATAAGAAAAGAACGGAAAAACACAACAAGAATATTGCAGTTGTCTACTTCAGCTCATAGCCAGACAAAGGTTGTACACTAAATTGACTCTGAAGTATATAAATGGTAAACATTTCTAATTGCCTGCGTCTATGTCTACGTCTTATTCTTATCCTTATCCTTGTTGCTATCAAAAAGCATTCATTGCTACTCCATAACTGGCTGCATGGAGATTAATTACCTCCAAGCTGAACAGAATAAAACGCAAATGCCTAACTGCAATATAATACCACTCCAACTACTGAAAACTGAATAATATGACGCAGTTTTTACCATGATTTGGACTGCCGTAAATAATTTGCTGTGTATACTAACAAATAATCTCAATGCATATGATGTGAAGGCAATTCTGAGGAAAGAGTTCAGAAGTCACTGAAAAGTCAAGCTAACTATACTCACACTCACCTATTAATATCATGCTGTAAGCAACCAATGATAAAACTCACTTGGGTGCTCAGCTCAACCTCAGATTACTGATCAAACGGATTGACATATGGTGAACAAACAAATCCACCAAGCTTAGATTACACCTTACATGATTTATCTAATTATCAATGAAACCAACCATTAAATGGAAAGATGAAGGCTGATTTGTAAGACGTATTTCTTTTATAATACTCCATGAAAATGACATGACAAAATCCTCTCCTATCAAACCTACAACCTTTAAAACCGCAGGTCTACACTGACCTTTCAAAAACTACGCAATTTCAATTAAGGCCTGGTCAGCAGGATACCAGAGACATGTTTAGCATAAAACTTTTACAATGGTCACTGTGATAAACCTTGATAAGAGACTATCTTAGCGCTACAAGACGTAGTAATACTAACAGCTTAACAATAACAACAAGACGTTGACATCGCAGCCCTAGTCAGACCTTCTATTACATGACCTTATGAACCCTTCGTTAAGGTCATGGTCAAAGCGTCAGTGGAAAGACTGACCTGTTGAGTCTGCATCATTTCCTTGCTACTGCTACTGCTACTAGAGCTGGTTTCGTCACCTCCACTGACCCTAGGTTTCTTTTTGGGGGGCGAGTCGTCGGGGGGCGAAGCCCTCCCTTCTCCCCTCCCTAAGGAGGCCAGACTGCTCTCACCTAAACAAAATTATCAAAAATTCAATAAAAACATCTCAAAAACTGCTAAACAAGCCTATCTACCTACATACATCTACCCCAAAACAATAACAAACTCACCTCAGCAAATGGTCAATCGACCCGATATTTAGCTCTACTTTTTCACCTATTGATTTTTGCACTCGAGAAGAGTACAAAAAGGTCAAATCCACCCACCACAACAGCCCTTCCTTATCTTTTTCTTCAAGATAAACGCTTCAAGTTTCCCGATTTTGAATCCGACGAAGAAACCCCCCTACCCGAATTTCCAACCAAATCGATAATCCCAATTTTAGATAACCTCTGCTCGATAAGCCCCGTTCTTCTTGACACTCCCCCTGTGCCCTGTAAATAAATATAAAGTAGGATTCCAATTTACAATGTTTATTTTACGCGAAATATAAACGTAATGCGTTAGCGTTTTAAACTTCTACTTCCTTATACAACATTTTTATTTAAATTGGCCGCATTGGAAAAAAGGGAGAGTTTTTACAAATTTTAAATTCTACGTTTCATAAATTTCATCTCGAAAACAAAAAAATTGACGAATTTCCTAAAAATTCCAAAAACTAAAATGTCAATTTTGAAAAACTTTAATAAAATTTACCTATTTTAGAAATATCCAAAAAGGTCCAATCCAAAACGTTCTTTTAGAAGTTTCAATATGTTTTTGTTGCGAGAACCAACCAACCGAGAAGAAGGACAATTGAGTTGACAATATTATGAAATGAAATGCCTCAAGTTTTGTATCAAGTTTGACTTAGGCTTATCAAGACGATCCCGTCGATAAGCAATGAGATAACGGATAACATGGCTGACATTGACCTTACAGAGGCACCCCCACTTTTACCAATCTTGTGACGATTATCTTTAGATGGACTTATCATTTAGATTTTACAACTTATCAAGAATGAAATTAAGAAGCCTGTTACAAATATTGTGGTTTTTTTAGCATTAATCATTCATTAAAAACCAAACCAAACCCGTTTAAAATTATCATCCCTTTCCTATTTCCTAAATTCCTACCCAATTCTACTTTTCAAGTCTTTTCTGGGATTTAGTATTTAATGTTTTTCAATTAATAACTTCACAAAGTCTGTACAGGGTGATACTTTGAATGGAACTTTTACAAGTTAACTTTTACTGAGTTTTACTCCCAATAAAATTATGAATTTATTTGGATGCTTTCAAAAGTCATGAAAAATACCCCTTTTTTTACCAGTTGTTGCTAACTGGTTAAATAATTAAATCAAATGTTATATTACAATCCTCCAAAAAAACAGCTCAACCCTTTTTCTTCTTCCTGCCTCTGAATTTTTTTTTCAATTCTTCTCCAAATAAAATCACGTTAAAACTCAATACTTTAGAGGGTTAGTTTGGCCATACCACGATATATAAACCAGAGAGGAATATTAAACATCGTTATCATCGTTATTCTTTGGTACAAGAACAACATTTTAACATAGAGACAGGGTTGGGATAACCAGCAGCAGCGCATAGGCAGAACTCCAATCACCTTCTATCCTTACACACAATTCCTAATAATATAATTCAAAACCCTCTTTTTCCAATAGTATGTAGTAGTTGTATGCAGTAGTAGTAGTAGTAGTAGTAGTAAGAGTAAGGCCAAAAATCACCAAAAATATGTACAGGGAAGGATGAAATCTGTATTTTTGTGGTTTAATATGGAATAAAAAACATATACCTCAGCTTTTAATAATTCAGTTTCATAAAAGGTTTGCATTGCATAAAGGGATTGACAAAAATTAGAATGATATCTTGTGGAAATAACTACATTTTATTATGACAAAACAGCCTGTAAAATTAATTTTATGGTTTTGATTGTTCATGAAAATATTTTGAAAGGGTTTTCTAGGATTAGAGGATTTATTCTGCATTTTTTGCGAAATACAAAAAAATGAAAAGAAGTGTATGAATCCCACAGATTTAGATTTAGAGTTGAAACCCATGCATTTACACAGTTAACAGTTCCAAACTCCATATTTTTGCAGAATAAAGTTAATTGGAATTGTATACTAAATTATAGGGATTGCACTATTGACAATGAAAAAAATCGTAATCCATTTTATAATTAATGGATGAATCGTAACAGAAGTGCATTCATCCGCTCACCCTGTACAGTAATGAAAAAGGTGTAAGGTGTGAACTGTGAAGTGTATGATTTTGATAGCTTATGAAATATATTAAAGTGTGGCTGTCATTTCTAAGCAGTTCTATTAATCAAGTAACCATCTTTTTCAACTCTGCAACTTATCAGCATAGCACTTACCTACTTATAGGTTCATCAATTCATGGTTGCTCATATTTGCTTTCGTACTTAAGTTGAATCGAAAGGGAAGAATTACCTATAACCGGAAGTATCGATTAGACGAGGAACTTTCGGAGCAAAAATCTCTTTGTTTCTGTTAGTTTTTGCATGAAAAATGTTCTATGAAAGTTAGGTTTAACTGTTTAACCTTTAGAAACGACCGAGCTACCTCTTTCATTCCATTTACTAAAATAATAATAAAAACCCATCATAAACTTTTCAAGGTCTGCGTTGTACGGGAATAAAATTAGCGGAATGCATCCGCAATAAGAACCATATGCGTCTAATAAACCTAATGAGTGAACAAATGAATCGTGATTGTCGTGTGTAATTTTTTCATTGCAACAAGAACAACGTATGGAAGTGATGAGCTCATCATATCTTTCCAGCCAACTTACTTAATCAACGTGGATTTGCTTTTGCTTTCTGGTTATGCGAATTTATGATTCCAATTAAAAAATAATTTGTCAAATGCCTAGAAATGATGTAGCAAAAGCTAATTGCTAGTTTGCAAAACAAAGGTGCAAAAAACTGCCTAACTCAGCCTGTCATTCCCAATTTGATGAGCTAATTCTATGAAAAAGAGGTGTAGCGTAAGCGTCCAGAAAAAATTAACACTGAAGATGATCCGTGGTGAGTGGTTGAGCCTTTAATATTCTGCTACTTGCTGTTTATTTAGTACAGCTATATAGCTATTAATACTGTCAATGTCTGCAAAGTTTAATACCATCCGCAGTAGTAAAAGTTTAAGGAAAAAACTCCAAAATTTTGTCGTTTTTGGGAAATTCCTTTTAAAAAGGATAATATCCCTTCCTGTTAGTTCTGCAAAAACAACCTCATAAACCTTGCTACATGGTCTAAATATGGTTTTTATTCATAGAAAAACCCCCACGGACAGACAACCGTTTTTAGATCATGGAATAAACTAATTCGTAATTGCTAGGTTTGCAGAATTTTGTAGATAAGCAGAAAACTATTTTTGAAATCATGCAAGTTTCCAAAATAAAACGGATAATTCCTACACGGCATAATTTAACGATTCTATGCATAATTATTATAACGCAATCAACCATTGGAATAAGTGGGTCCATTTTAAACATTTACAAATGTCTGGACAGCAACGAGCTAGATTATGGACAAGGGTTAAAAATACCTGCAAGTTTATCAGCAACCAAGCAAGACTTATATTCCAGGTATGCAAGATCAACTTATTAAACAGTTCATAAACCTAGGTACACAGTCAAGCCTAAACCTCTAATCTTTCCGGATTTAGAATAAGAAATGAAAGCAAAAGGTGTGAAACTGGATGGATGAGAGTAAATATAGGCATTGACAGTACTAAAACTGTTAAGGCATTCCGTGCTGGAGGAGAGTATTATCGTGACAAACATTTCTACACTGTTGAAGACTATTGCTTATCCAGGTAAGGATCGGATCAAATGTACAGTAGTCAGTATATTGTCAATCCAAAATGATACCAAATCCCTTAATTTCATCCTCAGCTTAAATTCCACATTGCTTGTACTCTCATACTGCGAAGTGGTCTGCGGTAAGACACACAACTGTGTCCCAAAATGCTGCGGCGTTGACAAAATATACGACACCACTTCTGGCCAATGTACTCTAGCCGGAGTAAAACAATGGAGCCCTAAAATCTACTCAAAATCATCCTACAAGGGGTGTGGTCAGCTAAGTGACACCAAACTCCCATATCACATAATCTACGAACCCCACGCCGGATGTTCCAAGTCTACTGGAAATGAGGAAAAGGTCGAACCTTATTTATACAAAAAACCCAATGAGTCCGAATTAGAACAAGGGTCAAGGTAGGGCTACCTTTACCTGAAAAATCTAACTTTATGTTCTTTTAAAAGTATGATATGCTATAAACATCAATGTATGAAAGCAGATTCCGGCTAATAGACGACGGTGGGGTTGTCCTCAACATTCGAAATGAAAAGTGGCAACGATTTGAATCCGATAAGTTCTGTATTGATGGAGCAATCTCCTATCCCTCAACAGAAGATGAAGTCCTGGTACCCTTTACGGGAAGCTTGAGTGAACAGTTCCTATATCTCTGTGTTCCCAATGTCACTGACGTCAATGCCGAATGGTACAACGTGAGTACTTAAAGCTTCATGAAAATATTTTAAAAAACTGAAGAACTCCTCGCGATTTTTACAACTCTTTTTTCCAAAAAACATTCCAGGGTACTTTTAAATCCTCCTGTATAATTGCTTTCACCTTTATTGGAATCATATTTCTAATCTGCACCGTAATCATTTACCTTCTTTTGTGGGAAAAACATAATATCCACGGATGGACCGTGTTCTCCTTCGTAATCTCGTTGCTCTTATCCCTAATATGTTTGGCTGGAACGCATATAATCCATGTTAGTGGAACTGAAGAGAATAGCAATTCCTTCGTGTGTAAAGCTTTTGGTAAGGTTAACATTTTTGATACTGCGGTTTCCGGTTTTATTTGTCGACCCTGTTGGAACACTTGTATGAAATTGCATGTTTAATATTGAAATGCAGCTGAATTTCTGCTCTAAACAATAATTCCTCAGGGGACGTAAAACCGGAAGTAGGATATGCTCATTTACTTTTACATTTTTTTACTGCCTTTTATACATATTTCATGCTTTTCTGTGGGTTATTTTCAGCAATATTGTTCCACTTTTGCTTCCTTTGCACTTTATGCTGGATGAGTATTATTAACGTGGATTTGTGGTTGACGTTTAGGTAAGTTAAGTGGTTTGAAAAACATTGAAATTAATTAGCAACTTGATTCCTATATCCTTTTCGAAAAAAACTTTTAATGTCCACAAGCACTTTTTTCAAATACAAATTTGAACTAAAATGAAGATTTGTAAAGATTCTGCTTGAGATAAAAGTATAGTTTATGACAGGATTTTTTTTTAAATTCATTTTACTTTGAGCAGAAGCCTGGCAGTGTCTACTAATCGGAGGCAGAGCGTTCAACGGTACATTTCCTATGCAACGTTTGCCACAGCCATACCCCTTCTTATCGTTTCTATTGGGAACATTGTCGACGTCATCTACACAGACTTGTAAGATTCTGTCTCTATCTAGGCCTAAAGGATCGCCCTCGCCCCCTAAATGTCCAGGATATGCATAAATCAGATATTCTTCAGAAAGGCTAACATTTTGGGTTACATTTTTAAACAGAGAAGCCTCAGAAACGGACATAGAATGCGGAATGGGGTTCAGCCTAGTTGCTCCGCGGTATGGCCAAGAACAATGTACAATCGAGGCTTCTGCTCAAGGCGTTTACTTATACATACCTATGGGGATTTTGCTATCTGCCAACATCATCATGTTTTCCTCGACCGTCTTTACTCTTTGGAGATACCAACAGAACAACGCTGCAGCAATCGCTAGTAGCAGCTCCTCTTCAAATGCTCAGAAGCAATCGTAAGCAATTAAAGTACAATATTAAATTGCCTTCTTACAACGTATCCTAAATCATGTTCTACAAGACGCTCCCGGCTATAGGACTGCCTCGGCTATATGCCTCACTGAATTAAAAAAAATGCATATGTCCCTTATTTATCCTAGCGCCCGTCCTAAATAAATCCTACTTTACGGATAGCAAAAGAGACATTACCCCAATGTCCCCAATGTTCTTAGTTTAAAACATGCTAAATCCTTTAATTTATTAAATCCCGTCATGCAGGTTTCTCCTATTTTGTAAACTCTTCATCGTTATGGGCCTGACCTGGGTCATGGAACTGATATCTTGGGCGTGTTCGGACGATTACAAGTCAACCGATTGGTATATCTGGATCACTTTTGATATCATCAATCTCCTCCAAGCAGGGGCTGTCTTCTTTATTTTTGCCTTCAAACGTGAAAACCTAATCGCTCTCCAGAAAAAGTACCCCAAGGGAAAAAGTACGGAAACATTTTGACGCATTGCATAATTGCATAATTGTTAGTGAATCTTAGCAATTTTTCATAACTATCTTGAGAAGCCTCCCACCTTTTTTCCTATAGTAAAAAAAAGTATTCAAATTTTTCCAAATCCAAAAAAAGTCAAAGTGTAGCTTCATAAAAGGAAGGACGGTATAGGTATTTTGGCTCTTTATGTGGTTTGACAAAAAGTGTAGGAAAATGTTGTTTTATGATTAAAATTGAAAAATAAATGCATATATCTTTTTATGTTAACTTTTTCCAGCTTTCATTGCCTTTTTTATGGGAAAACCAGACCCAAATGTGGGTTTGGAGCAGACGGAAATGACCTCAGGTTCTGCAGGACGTTATACATTGGATAATCGGGCGACGTCAAGGCACACACAGGATTACCGTATCTCAAATAGTTATAATTAATTTTTATATTTTTATGCCACAAGGTCAGTGCATGCATGCAAATGCATGGAATTTAATAAGTGATACGGCATTTGACATAAGACTTATTGGAAATAAAAGTTTCCTTGATTGTCAACAGAGTTTTTGTCCAATGAATTTTGTCATGAATTTGACAAGGAAAAGTATTTTTGACACTAAGATATTCTTCTGCCTAAAATATGGCTAGATGAGATTTACATTGTCCCTTTTGCCTGAAAGTTTTTAATGGTTAAAGTATTGGTTTTTTTGTCTCGCCATCATCGCTTCCTGGCCGTGCGTACAGTTACAATTTGTTGTTTGACCAGCTAAATTGTTTAATTTGATTATTTATAGTTATTTCATTCCTCGACAGTCTACTTATATTACTATCCTTTTATAATTAACTTGCTACTAATGCTATTTATTTTACAGTGATTTTAACTTATTTGTGGCATAAGTTTATGTATTTCAAACTTAGATTTTATTTCCACTATTGGGCAAGGTATATTGTCACTCCACTCTCCTAACCAGATACTTTTTAAAGATTTTCTTGAAACAGCATTACACAGAATAACATACTAAATTTCAAAGGTTTAACCTAATGCATGGCGAAGAAATAAAATGCAATAATAATGCAAAATTAAAAAACTTCCTACAGTAATAGTAGACAGGATCACCACATCCCAATCACGTTTCATGCAACCACACTGTCATGACTGTCCGTTAGACCAAACATCACAAGAACAATAAAAATATTTAGTTATTATGTTCGTCCACAAAAGCATTTTGAAGAAACCCAGACGTAAACCTAATCAACCGGTTTAGGCTCTGAAATCGTTGGCGTGTCTTCAACTCCACCAATTCCTGTCGAATATCTAACATCTACAGAAATTAAATAAATATCCATGTAATAGTAAACCATAAAATGTAGCTTAGAAGCATTGCATCTTCTTATCTTACATCTCGATTACTAATATGCTCATCAATGTACTTCAGGACTCCGGGCTTAATACTTTCTTCGCCTAGTGCCTGCGCTTCCCCGTCTTGAGTGCTCTCGTCCCGGATAACCTAAGTTTACGTAAAAAGTCGGACAATCAAATTGCAAATAGTTCCCAGTAGTAGTCAGTCAGCAGTTGCTCTCTTTATCTTTAACAAAATGTCTTAAATTACAATTTGGTGAGGATTAAAGGAAGATCCTGGCTGGGGTACGGACTGTGGCAACGTAGGCATCCTGTTGTTACGCGGTAATGCAGGCAGCTTGAAGCTACACGGCGCTGCAGAAAGCTGTAGCGCCTCAGAAGCACGAGGAGCCACCGGTTTTTTTGGAGCTCTTTTTCGCGGAGATCTTTTTCTTGGAGCCGTTTCCCGTTTAGCTTCCGGTTCTTGGCCTTTCTTTCGCCTCTTTCGTTTCGGGCGTTCGTCAGGAACAGGAGCTCTTCTGGGTTCTGGTGCATATAATCCAGAAATAATATCCGGTGACCACTCTCTCATTTTGGGTTTTAAGGTGACAAGCCTTGCGGGGAGCTTCGCTCGCTTCGTTGCTTTCTCTTTTGGTTTCGCCTTCGCTCGTCGACCCTTCCCTTTCTTGCTTCGCTTGACCTTTGCAGCGGGTTTTGGAGTGGGATGGCGTAACTTTATGCTGAGCCTGTAGTTTGCACAGGTACGGGAAAACTTGGAGTAAAAATCCAATACAGTGCTGTTTATATCTATTACTTCGTTATGGCCCCAAAGATAATGTTTATCTATGTCCATCTTCTGAATCTAGGAAATAAACAGCTTGACTGAGCATTCTTTAACATTATTATAATATGAGAATCCCTGCTTTCTTTCACACTTGCATTGTAAGTGCCATTTACTTAATTTGCCAGGATAAAGGATAACCATTTATCCAGTAAAAGATGGGGAAACGTAGATTATTGGTATAATTATAGAACATACGTTAATCTTCTGCATCTGGAACACTTCTGACCACAACAAATGGGATTTTACAATCATTGGAATTGTGTATCCTCCCTTAATCATACCAGGGATTTGTGATTCGATTATTATACTGACTTCTTGTACCTATTGAACCAAATCTGCGATTAGTCAAACAAGCATTGAACTTTACTTTACTGCTAGTTAAGTGAAATAACCTAAATGCCCAACCAGATACTACGCACGTTAATTCACAAGACGATTAACATCCCCCACTTTTTCATGTTAAAGAATATAATTCGTCCTATTTTATTTTTAACTAATCTACATTAAACCATCCATTAAATCCTAATATCTCTGTTTTATTTTAACCTCTTCGTCATCTTCGTTAATCTCTTTCTCCTCTGGAGTTTTATTTTTGTTCCACAACCCCAAAAAATCCGTACGGGCAATCCCACTCTGATTTCCACCACTGGAGCAAGCTTCAGCAGGGTCTGTTGCGGTATTGCTGAAGTCCATCTTCACCCTTTCCTTAGAAGATGTCCGTTTCCTACGATGCGACTGAAGGAGTTCAAGGGTCAAGGGATCGGTGGGATTGTTGTTGGTATTTCGGATTCGGAAGGATTCCAACAACTGGCCAATGTAATACATATAAGCGTTACTTTCAGAAGGACAAAACAAGAAAACTTTTAACCGATTCGGAGAAACTATAAGAAAGTGACTAATCTTTATATGTTTCTTTAAAACCCAAATACCGAACGAATATCAATATAACTGTGGAAATAAAATTGCATGTAAATCCTACTTTTGCATCACCCGTTAAGAAATGCTAGTGGTTGGATGAGGCCCACTTTTGTTATGCATCATATTAATTGAATTTAACATATCTAGTTATTCGTAGAAGAGGGGTTTTATACTTCATTCATTTATTCTTATCTAGGATTTAGCATAACGGAATCCAGGAGGGTAGGTGCCATTTAAAACCAGGTCGTATTTCTTCCTGCATGCCTTGTTTATCAAGTTAAGTCAAAACATTCCCTCGGCCTCTGTTAAATTGGTTTGCTAAAACAGGCCTCACTACTGCACTCTCATCCTCTTCATTTTATGCAGTTAAAAAAGAAATGTCAAAATGTTAAGGAACTCAATTCTTAAATCTTCATTTATCTGTTATTTCATTTCTATGAAAAAGATAAGATATTAATAACGTAAGATCAGCAGATTTCCGAGCATTTAAAAATAATTTTTAAAGAATATAGGCTCATAAGAAAGTTTCTTGTGCTATAGAACAACATTTTGCAGTCTTCTGAATGCATCGTGTCAGTCTTAACAGTAATTAAGAGATTGTTTACTGTAATCTAGCAATGCATTTCAGTCTGAATTGGCTGCTTGTTTTAGGTATTGGATTTCGAATTGGTTGGTGATTAAAGTTTATTGAAGCTGGGTGAATATTGATGATGGTGATCATGTTCCAGAAGTAATAATAATTAGTCTGGAGATAGGCAGGAGAGTGATGAATTATTTTATTTTTCATTGCTAACTTTTTCTTGGATGTATGATGGATTGGATATTGGATTAGCAATGGACTATAGGCAAAACCCCAAAACGGAAATTTAGGAAATACTAGAATATTTGAGAATTACTAGATACTCATCAGAGAAGGGTTGGTACAGGGCAACAAATACGCTGAAGTTCAAAGCATTAGCCCACTATTTTGAGAATTACAAATAACATCAATTTAATAAATTGTAATTTTTCACAGAAAGAAAAAGGAGGTAGATCTGCTGCTGGATTTATAAATTCACTTCAAAAACGACATGTTTTTATAATACTTTAGTTGCAAAACTCGTCTAAAAAACATCGAGAAAAACCTGTAATAAATCGAACATTTACTTGCAACTAGGTAAATCTGTTCAACTTATGATTTAAGATTAAGAATGGTATAACTCTACTTACTTTTGTCATAAACAGTCAATTTCCATATTTAAGAACTTTTGCAAACCTATATAAATCAAAAGGGATTTTAAACTAAATTTTCATATCCACCTTAAACTACCTGAGTAAAAATCAAACCACCATTTTTACCCTACAATTGTATCTTAATTTGGATATAACTTACGACTGAGTTTTATTATGCCAACGACTAAATATCAACCTCATTGATCTAATTGTTTATTCATGCCACTTACTTCGCCAATTTTGTTGTTAAAGCATGTATCAAAATCCTTTGAAGAATCACAACGCAGGGCTCCCTCGTTTTGTATTTTTGAAGCTAGAAATATCAAAATTTTACTAAAGCAGAAATCCTCAGTTTTCTAAATTATAGGATTTCTCTCACCTGCATCTTCGAAACAATCAATCTTCTTCAACTTCTCATGCAGTTCAGGGGCAGCTTTTGCTACAAGTACCTTTTCATATAACTCTTTTGTAGGCCTTCCGTTCTCATCCACCTTAAAACCCAGGTTGAGTTAGTGATTAAAGCTTATACTAATTAGAGAAATGACTAACTATTGCGATAATCAATCAATGCTTACCCCACGGAGATGTTCCATCATGCACAATGCGATGCACTTTTAAAAAAATGCATTTTTCAATTTACAATTACAATCAGGCTCATATTTTTACCAATTTCATTTACATTAACAAGAATACCGTCATATTTTCTTCTGTAACATGAAGTTCCATGGAGCAGTTGACTTGAATCTCTCCAATTTCCTTGCTTACCACTAAGTCCTCTCCATCGCAATGAATAAGCTCTTCTGCTACGACTTCCTTACTCTCAACGACCTTATAGTGACAATAATTTCCGCATAAAATAAAATCTACATCAGTCTACCTTGTTGGTTGGTAGTGACCGATTGTGAAATAAAGCCAAGTATCCGGAAATTGACCATTCTAAGACCGTACAACTTAAGTATTTTTCTCTTTATAAAAACATTATACCGTTCAGTAGTAATAAATGTTAAATGTTTTGTGAAATAGTCGCAATTTATGATAGTTTCTTTTTATTATCACCTATTTCTAACTATTTTAAGCCTCTAAACAAAAACTTACTGTGATTAAAAATTGTCCAAGGAATCCCACAACCAGAATGTTGAATATTTGCTTAAAATGCTTGTTAGTTTGAGGCATTTTTGTTAGATTTAAATTTTAAAAGATTTATGAATAAAATGAACGAACTGCTGCAGTCATGGGTCATGCAAAGAGGTAAGACAACGGAAGCGAATGATTGAACCTGCAATTCAACTGATAGCCTTCGCCGAATCCATTTAAATTAAATTGTGTGCATGTTACCGTATATAAGCCCACAACAAACATGACATTGCTCTTCTACTCTTAAATACAAAAGTGTTAAATCTATTGTGAGTTAAAATAAAATAATACAGATCTAGTCATAACCGGAAGTAATCCATTAAAAATATTTCCATACAGTCAACCCTTTCCAATTTTAGAACAGGAAAGTAAAAAAAAACTTCCAAATGAAGCTCTGGGTCGAACATCGTAACTTTCCTCTGCCTCAGACAAGCTTTAAATACTTCGTTCAAGGAATGACACGGACAGTACAGCTTTCCATCTTTCCAAAACTCACGACTATTTTTAGTCAGTGCATTTTTACATATCCCATCCCTCCAGTTAATTAATGTCCTTGAGATATTGACCCACACTTTTACCCAACTACCCAACAAAGTTTTATTATAAGGCGAAATTGACTTTTGTGCATAAGACGAAAATGTATAAGGCATTTCTTCCAGTTCGGTCTAAATTGGACCTATCATCCACAAAATAACAGCTTATGAAGCACTCTAACAGGGGCATTTGTTTTTCAGTTAATTTACACCGGAAATGACTACTAGTATCTACAATAAACTGAGATTAGAAATCGTGTCACAAAAAGATTAAAACACTTCTCATAATGATGCATAGCACATCCCAGCCTATACTCCAGCACACAGTTTGTTTGTAGTACCTACAGGAACTCGTTATAATCATTCTATCCTGCACGGCATTTTTTAAATTAAATGATCATTAATTAATTGTTCTGTTTACAATTCCTAAAAATCCATTCTATTGAAAATGAACGATGCCTTCAGTTGTATGTTTAATCATTAATTTCTTTCATGAGTTTCATCCAACAGACTAACTGTAGTTTATTTAGTTTTCAATTAAACGTACTTTTACTCCAAGACTTATCGTAGCATCAGTAAGGTGTGTAAAAACTTTTATCGCTTTTTTTTGGTGTGTAAAACATCTACTAAAACGGAAATTCTCAATGCTGTAAATCTCCAATGAAAATGAAATCTGCAGAGAAACCTCTGCAGTTTCTTATAATAATGACTGGAAGGTTATTGATTCGTGCTGTACACACATGGAGAAAGGTACATAAACCAAAATGGATTGATTGCACTAAACTATTCATCCAACTATGAAATTTTTATTTTTGCTACACCCGTAAAGTAATTCACTACAATTGACGCATTCAAATATGTAATAATAGTTGTCCAAGCATCACCGATAGGATTCCTAGCGTCTCCGCTATCTTCGGACCAGAGTTTAGGTTTTGCAAGCTTTCTGTAATAAAATTGACGAAAAATTCATTAAAACCTTAATTATAGCTGTATTTGTAAATATTTTAGAATTTACAGCGCTCTATTTCCATATTTTTCTTCATCTAATTAACATAAACTAACTTTCGACTATTCAGTCCAAACCCAAAGATATTTAAAAACCAGCAAAATGTCATAAATGCTTCATCCCGAACGTTTCAAAACTATAAAGTCTTACTGTGTCAAAAAAATCTTGAAAACAATGGTAAAGTGGAGCCCAAGAAGCTCCAGAAGGGTCATCCTTCTCATTCTTCGCTTTAGCTCCCTTGACATTCAAACAATCGGGAAGGAGTGCTTCAAGAGTCGCCTTATCTTTCTTGGGAAAGGCACCCGGAAATACCTTCATGGCCACATCTTTGTTGAATTTCGATCCAACATAACTCTTCGTGTACTTAAAAACACATCGGGTAACTTTCTGAGGCAAACAAAAGCTCATTATTATTATTTATTTAATAATGGGTCCAATAATAATATACTTTACAAAGCTTCAGTTGACTTACTCCTAAGGCTTCATCGGTAAATTTGGTTGGAATATTGCATTTAGCCTTGATAAAGGTTCCCAATAACTTTGCACTCGGGGTCGGGTTCTTCCCCATGCACGTAACCTTCCCATAGTTCTCACCCTCAACCTGAATTACAAAAGACAACATTTTATTTAGAAGGATCAACAGAAATATTTCGGGTTTTAATTTTTTTTAAACTCATTTGCCCCATTACATTTTGAACAAGCACAATCAAGCATCCTAAGAGGATGCATAATGAATATTTCATGATTAACTGTGAAGGTAATACGGATACGGATCTATATTATCTGCGGAGTTCTGCCTCGGATTCTGGAATGTACAATTAATTTACATAGCTTTGGATTTTATACCCGAAATGTAATTGGTGCGACATTAAAGACTTGAATTCGTCGATTTAGTACTCTTTGAAGCATTGGTTTGATCAAATTATAGATTAAAATAGTTCTCAGACCCTATTGTGTCAATTTACTTATTGCAATTAGGTATGAACACGTAATTTATTCATCGCCGTTAGTATTTATTGTATAACTTTAATTGTACCACCAAAGCAATGTAATTTATAACATGTTATGCTAAATTCGTCATCCGGTTTTGCATCCAGGTCTAACCCCTCCTACCTGCACGCTCCGTTTAAAACGTTAGAATATATCATGAACTAAGAAGCATACTAGAATTAATGTCATGCAGGTAATTAGTGCTGTCCGCTCGGGAAGAATCACAGATTTAGATTAAGTACTAAGCACAGATTTAGATTAAGTTCTAAGACTTTGGCAGGGTATGTAATACTTGTTTTCAGAATTTAAATTAAACCAAACTCTTGTGCAGAATTCAATAAAATGCGTTTCAAGTTCAATATTAAAAACCTTAATGAATGAATTATAATTAATCTAAACGACTAAATCCAAACAAAATATTCTGCATGACAATATGCTGGCAAGAAGTAGTTTTTAGGGTATTGAAATGCTTTAATTCTCTGTAAAATTTTGTGTGTAGTAGTTAGTATTTAAGTTATCCCAGCTACAATCTTGGGAAGGCTATAATTCTTTTTACGATGTCATTTGCTATGTCAAACCGTATCTTTCAGCCCGAAATAAATAAAGCCCCTATTTAATTATTTAAATTTCACCCTGCACCATAAATAAACCGTAAGAACTTAATAAAGGAATTAATAAAGCTCTAATTAAAACGCAATTATTTTTATTATATTTTTTATAAATAATACAGTCGCAGTAATTATTATTCTGAAAGGGGTGCGCCAGTAGTAGCAGCGAGAGTACCATTAGCCATCTCCAAACGTTGCTTTTCAGTTGGGCAAAGCTGCATACGAAAAGAATGTTAGTTTACAAGTATTTTTAACAGATAATCTAAAGAATTTAGACTTTCATATTTTTTTTCTATTGATTTGCATTTAATGTTTCAGCCAACTGTACCTCATTTCCGTAAGAATAAAAGCATCCAGAAAAAGGAAGCCAGGATTCACAACCGCTGGGCTCCTTCTTCAATTCATTCCCATGAGCTTTAGCACATTCTTCAAGCTTTGCCGTGATCTTATCTTGGAATTCGGGTGGAAAAATTGTGATGATTTCCTTAGCCTGCTTCATCTTCAGTTTACCTTTCTTATCCAATGCCTTTTGTTGCTTCATTAAGCATTTGACAAGGCACTGCATATAGGATTCATTTTTATTAAAATTGACAGTTCAAAATGGTCTCTCTTTATTTAAAAAACGTACAGCCCCAATAGTTTTTTCATCTTGGCCTTGCTTCGGTTGGCATTTCCCAATAATTGTGTTAATAAGTTTGGAATCCGGTTTGAGCCCTTCCTTCTCCGTGCATTCCATCTTGCCCAAATCTTTCCCTTGGATAAGACTCTTTAAAAGGGTCAAAGTTTACACAGTAAAAGTTCGTCCATGCTTTTATAAATTAAACGGTTCAATTATATAAAACATGCCCATATATTCCTTACCAAACTCAATCCGAAGAGGACAAGGAGCGCAGCGCTTATCGAATTCATTTTTAATTTTTCACTCAAGCCCGTATCAAACTTGTCTACTACATTTAAAATAAAGTGAAATAATTCGAGCTTTATTCTTTGAAAGTAAAGTGAATTTATCCTTTGGCTTAACGTTTTAAATTGCAGCATTGATACTAACTTTGCATGTTGATCCATTATATTTAAAATAGCATTTCAAATGTACAGACAACAATTCCATAATCCAGATAATCCAGATAATCTCACTATTATTTACTGCATCCTTTAATTTGTATTGGAAGAATACTTAGAATACCATAAATGCTACAACTAGGTATTACAACAATCCTCCTAACACGAACAGAGGATTTTAAATTGTAGCTTTTTAAATATAAAAATTGAAAAGATACAATTTTTTCTAATAACACTTTAAACGCATAACATATCGTATTTGTATTTTTGCATGTAAATTCTTCTAAACACGGGAAGGGATCCGTTGCATGCTTAACCATTGACCTTCGCAAACATCTCCAAACGCCATTTCATGCAATGGTCGACTTCCGAGCGCAGTTGGGCCACGGCATTTTGGCTGATAGTCCCAAACAATTGGAGCATGATCTCGAACCCAACTAAACCACGATTAAAGTAATAATTAACAATGGCTTATTGTGCGAGATACTAGAGCTGTAATTTTATTGAAAAAAAGCAAACCATGAATGAACCTACTATTTATTATGCAACTAAGTTTGAAACCATACGGTTTGTATGATTAATTGTGTCGATAATGCTTTTAAGATGCCAAAGAATCTATCAAAATTAAAGTTAAGTTCATACTTTTGAAGCTATGCACATAGGAATCACAAAGCAGCCTTTTTCAAAAAAATAAAGTTTCATCAACCAAACTATCATTATATTTTAAGAGATTTTTCCCTTGCATTATCAGGTTTTTCTTAGCAATCCATAAAAGCAATAAAAAAAACTAAATCAAAACCTACTTTGCAAGATACAAAATGTTGCAATCACAATGCCAAGAATTCTTCCCTAGTTTTATCGATTGAAGGTGTTTCAAATGCTCCAAGGTATCTTCAGCAATGAAAAGCATATCATTACTGTCAAGTTCCCTGAGAAAAAAATACAAAATTTAGAAAAATAACCTTTCCTTCCAAAATTATATAGCTCTTTCCTCTCAACTTACAACCGAGTCAAGCTAGGCACAGGAATGAACGTTAGAGCACTCATAGCTTGTAAAATATTATTTCCCAACAGCAGCCATGTTAAATTTCCCAACCCTGCAAATGCCCCTGGTTCAAGTCCCTCTAGATTATTTCCATGGAGGGACAACCGGTCAAGGGTCCCTAGTTCGGCGAATGTTAAATTATGAATAACACTCAGGACATTTCGGGCAAGGTTCAGCTCATTGATTTCCTTCAGTCCAGTGAAGATCTCTTTGTTTATCTGGGAACATTTTTATAAATCTTTACTCAGTATAAACGTTCATGGAGTTTTGTCATTTTAAACCTCAAATAAATGTACATAATAGGGTATATCCCATCCCTATCATCGCTGAATTTTAGAAGATTCTTCTACCCAACTCAGAGAAGAATTAAAATGCAATTAACTACACATTATGTACACGTACATCTTCCAACCGATTATCACTCAAGTCGAGGGTCGTGAGCTCAGCCAAATCTGTAAAGCTTCCAGATTCCAAACTCTGAATCCTATTTTGATGTAAAGACAAGACCAAAAGAGAGCCTAGGCCTTGGAAAGTATTCGAATCCAATTGAGTGAGCTCATTCTCAGCTAATTTAAGGATCCTTAATTTCCTCATGGATCTAAACGTTCCGACCGTCTTCAGGGAATTTCCCGTCAAATCCAACTCCTCTAGATTCCTTATCCCATCAAAGTTATCCCAAGCCTCGAGCTTATTCCTCGAGAGCTGGAGGTTCTTCAGGGAACTCATCCCAATCCAGATTGTTTTTGGCAAGGTCCTCAACTTGTTTTCGGATATGTCTCTGTAAAGAAATGCTAAGGATTTTCAGACAGCGTTTGATTTCATTATATTCATAAAGGATTTAAAGCATACAGCGTTTCCAGATTTTTTAAATCCCTGAAAGTTGCTGGACTAATGGAATCCAGGTTATTTCGATGTAGTAATCTAAGCACAAAAAATTACCAAGATAAAATTCTTTTGTCTATATTTTTTCATAAAATGTCTCAATTTTTCTTGTTCGTCTTACAAGTATTTTAAACTTTCCAAATTTTCAAAAACATGTTCAGGAATGAAATCCAAAGAATTATCCGAAAGGTCTCTGTAAATTAGCACACCCCATTTATTATGTGTCTTTCTACACGAGGATGCTGAGTTTATTACAGAATATCTCCCAAGAAATATGAACTTTTCTTACAACTGGGTTAAACGAATGAGCCCTTTGAAAGCATGTCGATGAATAGAGCTGATTTTGTTTGTCCCTAAATCCCTATATGTTAATCAATAAAATGCATTACGAAGTTGTTCAATCCGGATAGCTTTCAAAATTAATTTACTGAGCTAAACTCTTCAATTCTTAATTTACAAATAAGCCGTATCCAAAGGTATGGTCTGTTGTTGCGGAATTACATCCAGGGATAACCTCCAACAATTGACGGTAACGCTTTCACCTGAACATCTACAAGGTCCTTCGGCACATGCAGACCATCTGAAGTTTTCCGATGAAAGTTTCCAAACTTTTAGAAAACAAAAAATCCCAATTTGTTAATTTTTTATAGTTTATTTGAACTGTTTTCTTCAAATAGCAGTTTAGCCATATCAATTTTTAATAAATTAAATTACTAGGCTGTTCCAAAGACAGAATCCTCCGTTTCATTTGTAAAATGACCCCTTGCTCAAGATCCGCTACGGCTTCACAACCGTTAATCTTACAAACCTCATTGACGCTTGCAGGCTGCTCGGGTTCATTAAATTCATAATTCCTATTACTACTTCCACCACCACCGAATCCATTGGACACTGGAACGTTAATTATGACTAATCCTGTCATAATTAAACCAAATGATAACTTGAAGTTCTTAGTAAAACGTAGCACGATCATTATTCAAAACGGGGGAAATAAATTTTCCAAATTTTTAACCGTTCGAAACTTGTGTTGTTTCCCAACTTTGTGTTACATTTGTCTACTCTGAAAAAGCTACATAGATACAGATTTAGAGATCATCCCATAGTATATTCGCCCTCATGCATCTTCATGTTAATGCCAATTAAGGTCAATTAGTTGGATCCTTTGAGTTAATTCAATTTTCAAGTCCTGCCAGCAACTTAATTAGGAAAAGCCTTCAAGAATTATTAATGCTAGATGAGGAGTCCCCACTGCTGATAAATGCTACTAGACAGTACAGTTGACAGTAGTAGAAACAGGGATTAAAGTAGCAGTTAGGAATGGTAATGGAAACTGGAATATGAGATGACGACATGAAAGTTATTCCCCCATAATAAATACCCCCAATATATCCAGAAGAAATTATGCTTGAATACAGTAATTTATTTTCTGATACATTTTACTCCGACACATCTAATTTCTAATTTACGCTGATAACTCCATTTTTAAACAAAGGGGAGTGTAAAATGCTCCAAATCACTTCTTCCTATAGCCCATAGGTCCCAGTTGTCCAACAATCTGCTCAACCTCTGCTTTGCTTTTGCAGCCCTGTTTTTTTATTCACAAAATTTAGGACCATGCATAACCCAAATCAAATGGTTTAAAACATAATTATTAACCATATTCGTATAAACATACCAGCTCTATAATAACTGAAGTACACATGGCAAATTTCCTCCATGTTTTTGTAGCCTCCCCCACTCCCTTTCCCCTTGTTTTTATACATTGAGTCATAAGAGACTTGGCTGCGACTTGCTTATCAGCATTGAACAATGTTGCAAAAATATCAGCGGCCTTTGCGGTCAAGGCTCCTTTAGCGTTTGCAACTCCCAGTTTCGTCATAATACATTTCATAGTTGCCTATGAAAAGGTTCAACATTATTTACTTCTCAAAACTGCATTAATTTAATCTCTTAATTAGCTCGATAGAAAGTTTTTGCCTATCGGATCAATTAATTTTCTTACGGAAACTTGTTCATCCACTAAAGCCAACACTTCCTCACGAGTAAGATCCGCTGCAGCTTTACCCGGAGGTATTTTAGGTTGTTGAGCACAAGTTTTTTCCATCAAAGTCTTTATCGGTCCACTAAACGTTACTTTCCCAGATTGACATGCCACTTTACCAAAGTTGGCAGCTTTATTTTGGGCCTCGACCTATGAATATAAATTAGGAACATGCTAAAACATTCCACAGCCCGTGGGACTTCATTATTTCATTGCTACATTGATACGACGTGCCCGACTTACCGTTAGGGTCAACGCTGCTGCTGCAAAAACCAAAATTATGCTTCTTAAGGACGTCATCATTCAATTGCAATCTTCCTTCGAGTAAATTCCGAACCTTACTGTTTTTTTTGCAGAAAAGGCATATTCTAAATCCTAAATTAACATGCAAACATGCATGCTGCATTGAAGTTGAGACCAACCATCCGGTTGAGATGCGTGTGAATGGAATTCGAACCAAATTCTATAAACATTTACTATTTAGCCTACAAATACTTTATTTCTGAACGCGTGATACATGAAATTAAAAATTGAAGTGTAAAGTTAATAAAATATGCTATACAAAGGTTGTGACTCTCATGGAAATCATCACAAACGATCTTTTCTTAAGTTTTGCATTTGTAAATTGTAAGCCGGTCCAAGTCCACCGTTGGAAATTAGTCGCATGCAATTTATGTAATAGTGCGGGGGGAACACTTACCTAACAAAAACTATACTTTTGCAACTATAAATTAGTTTGAGAGATATCTGGCATCCACCACTCGACAATTAAATAATTTGTCCGCCCGCATTGATATTATAAAATCGTTGGGAAAAATAAAAGCACTATAGGAATCATGATTATCATTGAATTACCATAAGTCCCGTTTTAATTCCCCTGGGGCTTTATTACTTCGAGGGGCAATTACAATTTTTATTAACATGGACAAGATAGGACATACAACATGAAAAGATAGGGGGGAATTAAACCAGCGGGGGAATTATTCTGGGGGAGGAATTAAAACCGAAAATACGGTCATTAACTTTTCCTTTAAATAAATCAACTTCTCCCTTGCAGTTTAATTACTAACAATCTAACTCAAAAATATAATCCCACCCCATAAAACCCATTCACTCTACACGTTTATTTCAATCCTTCACCGTCAACCTGAAACACCCCATAAACCCCCATTTCCCTATCTAAGGTCACTAGAACCCTTTTTTGAAAAAGCTTCATTCATATAACAAATTAGACGCTACTTATCATTACTATAAATACATTTTACAGTGCAAAACAAATGAAAAAATAAGTTAAAGCGGATGTTAAAATTATCACTTGATTGATTGCATCCACCTCTTAATATAATCCCATAACTTAGAACCCTACATCACTCAAAATTCATCATCATGGGTCACGCACTACTAACAGCGGAAGGAGAGGGGGATGGAGGTATAACGCGCATTTCCGTACACGATCCAGGGTAAAGTAAGGTAAAGGGTAATTCATACTTTTGGGGTCGGCCTGGCATTGCACCCTTAAAGTCACGGACAACCCATGCGTGGTGGGTTGTTGGTGACAGCCAGGCTCGACCCTCCCTAGGAAACAAAAGTTAAAATCGCGAAACTGTGTATTGGTAATCTCGTAACATAATGTACGAGTGTACGGAGTTACGCTAATGTGGGTGTAGAGTGCTTAAGTCTGTTTGTGTAAATTGTAATGGGATAAAATACAATTGCTGTAATCAGAGAATTCATATTTCGGGGTTCACAACGTAGTTTTTTTGCTAAATTTGTTACTCAGATATACCAATGTGTGCATAGGGGTTTTAAGTATTAGTATTAGTCAATATTATGACAGAATTAACCAGGATATTGAATGCCCTTTTACAAATGAGCTCTTAAAAAGTGCATCTGTATACAGAAAAAACATAAAAGTTAGGATATGTGACTGTTTGACTTGAAAAATTCAGAATTCCTTACTACACAACTTTAACTTATTAAACGTGGTAAATGTTTGGTGGTATACACAATAGCAGAACATGGCAATTATTCAATAGATTTATGCTTAGCATTATTACAAGTAAGTATCCAATGTTTTCAAACTAATATACGACGAGCATGTCTTAAAATCAAGAATGAGGAACTTAACCCCAAGAAAAGTTTACATTTACATGCAAAAAATAAGAACTCAAGTTCTGTCATTCTTCCTCTGGACTGGAGAGCTTTTATCTGCTGGCCTCATTCACATTCCTGCAGTCTTTTTGGACTTTTCATTCACTTAACTTTTAACGTTATTTATATTACTTTACGATTATGTTGCTACTTAGTTGACGTTATGAATGAAATATACTCAGACTTAAAGCAAAAAATGACATGAACCGTCCAATCCAATGCATACAGTTGTAGAGACTACGGATGCTTTCCTAGACTTTTTAATAAGTTACTTACTTAATCTACAATTAATGAAGGGATAAAGATGACCCGATCAACGCAAGTAAACCAGTTCCGTCTTCATTTAGATAATAATTAACATTTGCGTACGGAACCTCTTCTGAAGACAGTCAGTCATTAAAGCGTTTATTGCCAGAAATTCAGAAAATTTGGCTTACAATTTGAGAGACTTATAAGCATTCAAAACCAAGTATGCCGAATCTTCTAATAAAACTCATCATAATGGCAATGGCACTCCTTAGCATAGGTGGATCCGTCGGTAAGTATCATTATTGGCAACGGCTTAGCATTACCTATTTGAAGCTATAAGGAATTATGCATGAAATGAACCCCTTTCCTCAATTATTAACACGATTTTTCTGCCTTCAAGATGCAGGTCAACCCTGTGGAGATTGGGAGGTTTATAACAACGAACAATGTTTCAAAGTTTTCGAGTTTATGTTCCGTTCACATTCAGACATCAAAGAATTCTGTCACTCCCATTCCGCTCATTTGCTTCAACTAAAGACATCAAAAGAGCAGAAGTTTTACGCTGACTATTTGCTTAACAAGGCCAACATTCTGGACAGCGTATGGCTGGGGGCTGAACAGCGTTCTAATGGATTTGTATGGACGACTGACGCTGGAATCACGGGCGAAGGTGGAATCCCATTTACTTACTCTAACTGGGCGGACTTCCATCCTCAAACTGAATATCTCAGGTAATTCTACAGATATATGGTCAACTTGGAGCATGAGAAACCACGAGTGGGTACCAGTGGGTACAAAAACATTAAAGGATAGGGAGGGGGTTGGGTGGGAGGAGCCTGTTTAATATGTAAAGGATAGGGCATTCCTAAGACTCTAGGAAGGAGGTACAATGTACCCTTGAACCCCGCTGGTTGCACCTATGTGTGAGAAACATAAGGGGTTCACTACTCTTCCGTCGACAAGATGTTGCATGTAAGACAACGGGGGTTTTTGTAATTTACTTTAGGATGCGTTTGCTTGTACAGAATTGTTCCACCAAGCTTTTTGAAACGCACAAATACCTTATTTTTAGACGATAAGCTAATGCTTTCTATAGAATCTTTAATCGTAAATAACTTGATGATCTTTTCAGACCTGACTACTGCGTCCAACTAGATCGTAGCAACAAGTTCCAAACTTGGATCCATGTCCCTTGCAAAACACGAGGTATCGTTGTTTGTCAAAAAGACCTGGAATTGACGGACGCAAAATACAAATCTGAAATAGCCGATCTTCAACAATCCTTGCGTGAAACTATTCTAAAATTGGATCAAAGTCTTGAGGAAATCCGGAAACAATTTGTCCCACAAGCTGACCTACAATCTGTCAAAGATGCTGTGAAACTTCTTCAAGATAATCCCCTCCCGCAAGACTTCATCTATGTCCAACTACCTTGGCAAAGCGAGCCGAAGGTTTTGTGGCCTTTATTAAATTTTGAAGACATCTCCGGAAATTATTCCGGGATATTTTTCAGAGTATTTGGAGAAAACGTTACAGAACCCTTTGGAACGGTACAGGAGGAAAACTCTCCAAGGATAACTCAAGCCGGATGCTACTGGGGAGAGGGTCAAGGGATCGTAGATCTACCTGTTGGCAAGGCCAGCCCAAGAGTAATTGCTGGGGATTACAGTGAAACAGATAACTCTTCAAGAATTTCTATAGAATTTGTTACAAGTGACGGAGAGGTACGGCCTAGGAATTTGGGGGTTAAGGTTTGGAAACGACAGGGTTGATTGAAGGCATTGTTTGTTAGCATTTCCCAGATGCATAAATGTAGCAATTAACTTTTTTTAATACATAAATAACGCATGTAACGTCTACTTGTTGATACTTTCTGAGAATAAACTGCTAATTTATTGGAAAGTGGAAGAGTTTCGAATATAAATCCTTAACACATCGTAGAGTAATTTCATGGTGGTGCTGCTGGTCCATAATAAATAATTAATCTACGAAAAGGTTATCTAAAGGAGGTTTCCAACATAAAGTGTTAGGTCACAAAGGTCACAGCAATAAGGCTCGTGTCCGTAGACCGCGCTAGGTCACAAAGGTCACAGCGCAGCGATAAGGTCCGTGTCTATAGACCGCGCTAGGTCACAAAAGTCTCATCGGGATAAGGTCCATGTCTGTGTACCGCACTAGGTCACAAAGGTCACATCAGGATAAGGTCCATGTCCATGAACCGCTCTAGGTCACAAAGGTCACATCGAGATAAAGTCCGTGTCCGTGTTCCACCCAAAAAGCAGGCAGATTATCCATAAGTCAAGATACGACAGTCTAAATTCTGCCCTAGCCTTTATCCAGCAGGGTAATAAACAAAATTTAGTTTGACAGACATTCGGCATTTTAATTTAGGAATATTTTTTGGAAATTGGAATATTTGGAAACTTTATCGAAAGTTTTTGAAAGTTTTTCTCAAAAAAGTGATAATTTTTTACTAAAAACTAAATAAAAACGAATAATATCATGCATCATCCACCGAAACGGAATGAATTATTCAATAAGTTGTTCGTGTTTTGTCCTTCAGCAGCCCTGTCGTCGCCCTCTGAATCTGATGCAAGTTCCTGCTTTAATAGTCACCTTTAACCTTTGACCTGTTCCCGTAGACGTTCAGAAGTTGTGAGTTAATTTAAAGATAATCGTACTTGCAAAATGAGCATTTATTTGGCTAAAAACTGATGACAATTCAGTGTGGAAACAAATCTATTATTAATCCTGTTGGTTTTTTTATTTTATGATTTACAGAACTAGAAGTCCAGCTCCAGCGTTGTATGTCATTTATTAGTTCAAAATTGCATTCAGTTCGATAAAGCATTTAAAAAGCAAGGATCTCATCGTATCTAATTCTCTTCTTTCACAGAATCACTTCAATTTGGTATAAATCGCCGAGTAGAAATGGCAACCAGAAAGACATCGGGTGACTCGGACGAACCGCCTGCCAAAGTGAATAAAATATTATTCGAGCCCCTCCACCTAGGACACATCTCCACGCTGGATGAAATGGATGTTAAAATTGTCCATTTTCAAAACGTCAAGTTACGTCAGCGTTTAGAGCTTCGGCAGAAAGAAGAGGCCGAGCTTCGTCAGAGGATTGAACAACTGGAGAAACGTCAAACTCAAGACGATGCCGTTCTAAATGTGATAAATCGCTACTGGAATACTTTAAACGAAGATACGAGAATAATGCTGCAGCGGTTTGATACAGAAACTTCAGATGAGAATGAAAGCAATAATGAAAGTGAAGCTACTACATCATTCATAGCGGAAATGTCTAATTGGGATAAAAATGAACTTGATGAGAAACTCGCAAAGAAAGTACAAGTCAGTACGCGTGCTATAACTAAAATAGTCCAGGCATTTGACAGACTGACACAACGCTCGGAAAAAGTTTCTGAAATGCTCAAAACGGCTGGAGTGGACGGAGAAGATCCTATTGCTTTTCTAGATGAAGCGGCCAAACAAGAGTATATCCGATTGTTAGAGGAAAATAAAAAACTACAACTTATTAACACAAACCTTCACGCAAAACATAGGACGATGGCTCTGAAAATGAAGGAACTAGCTGAAAAATCCATGGCCCAAGAAACCCAAGGGGATGAGTTGAATAATAAAGTAGCGGATTTAGAGTTCGAACTTCAAGACCTTAATGAAAAAAATAGTAAGTCTGTCAGCCAAATTCTGGATGTTATGGACAGATTTAAAAAACTACAAGAAAAGCATGGTAATAACGAGGATGTAAACCAAACGGGGAAAGATATGATGACATCGGGGGAAGTTTTAAGCCTTCAAAAAGAAAACGAAGAATTGAGAGAGCTCGTCGAAAACCGACAAAATGAGCTGGATTCTTTAAAGCAAAAGCATATTCAAACTCTGCAAGAAATTGATAAGCTAAACCAAGAAATCCAACACCTCCCAGAACTAGTTGTAATGGAGACTACAGAGTATAAATGTCTTCAGTCCAAATTCTCTGTCATTTATCATGAATCCCTTCAGCTTCGGAATATCATTCAGGATGTTAAGAATAACCTTTTTACAGTTAATACCAATCAAGCTAAGCAAACAGAACAGATGGCAAACGAAGAAGCTCTTTGTCAGAAGAAACTTCAGTCGGAAATGAGCACGCTGGAGGATACTTTAAACCAAGTTAAAAAAGAGTATGAAATGTTGAGGTTGGAGTTTGAGAAAAACGCTGCAGCAAATGAACAAGTTGCTCCAGTTCATCGTGAAATGAGAAATCTAATCACTCAACTTCAGCAACATAACCAGCAAATTAAGGCAGAGGCACAAAAATTAAGATCAAAATGTACGGCTTTTACCCAAGATAACACCAAATTAAAGAAGATCAACGCTGAGCTCGCAACTAGAGCCGAGAAGCTTTTAAACATGAAGAAAGAGGACCAGTCTGGTGAACAGCCGAGTACTACTATTAAGGAAGAACGGAAGGATGCTTCGTCGTCTTCAGCAACCTTTGGATCTGCTCCTATTGCTGGAGCTAGTGTTGATGTTAAAATCAAGAAAGAAAAGGAAGATCCTGCGGCTCCCGTTAGTGAAAATGGAAATTCAGCCACGAGTACTGCGACCCAGGTCAAAGTTGAAGGACAGGTTAGTTTTTTCTACCAATATGTTACAAAGCCTTGTGATTCGTTTATAATGTTTACCATTACTAACCTAAAACTAAATGTATTTTTAGCAGATAAAACAAGAATCCCCAATATTAGCTCCGCCAGCTATTCCTCCTCCACCCCCAAAGAAGACTCCAGCTTCTATAGCAGAGATTACTCTGAACAACGAATTAAAATCCTCCCTCAAGAAATCCCTCGGAGAACAAAAAGAAATGAAGCTCCTCCTAGACATGTACAAGGGACAGAGCAAAGATCAAACCGACAGGGTTGACCTAATGGTCACTGAGAAAAGAGTAAAGTTGGAATACGAAGAATTAAAAATGGATCTTAAAAAGTCACAGGAAAACTACAAAAAAGAAGAAAAAAAGAAAGTGGCTGAGGAGGATCTATCAGCTAAAATAAAAATGCTCGAAGAAAGGACTACCAGCCTTAGAAGACAAATATCTGCCCAAAAGCAAGAAGAAGAAGCCCTTCTAAGTGAAATGGATGTTACAGGCCAAGCCTTTGAAGACATGCAGGAGCAGAACTCCCGTCTCATCCAACAACTCCGGGAAAAAGAGAATGCTAACTTTAAACTGATGTCTGATCGTATAAAGGCAAATCGGGTACAAGAACTGCTTAAAGAGGAGAAGGATATGCTCCACGAAAATAATCAAACTTTAATAAAGCATTTAGATGCTAAGAATCTTGTAATTCGGAAACTAGAAGAAATGGAACAACAACTAGTATCCACCATAGCCATCATGGAGAAAGAAGCAGTAATGCGGCAACAGGCAATGGAACTGAATAAACGAAAGGCCATTGAAAGTGCTCAGTCTGCAGCCGACTTGAAATTACATCTTGAAAAGTACCACTCCCAAATGAAGGAGGCGCAACAACTTGTTGCAGAAAAAACTTCCGCCCTTGCTGCCGAGGCTTATAAGACCAAGCGCTATCAAGAAGAATCTATTATCTTAACGAAGAAGTTGGAAAGACTGAAGAAGATTGAAATTACGGGAAGCACTGACGAAGTGGTCCTTGCTGAAATCCAAGAATACAAGGACACCCTTACGTGCCCTTCCTGTAAAGTTAGACGGAAGGACGCCGTCCTTACTAAATGTTTCCACGTATTCTGCTTTGACTGTTTGAGGACACGATATGAGACGAGGCAGAGGAAGTGTCCAAAATGTAATGCAGCTTTTGGAGCCAATGACTATCATCGGCTGTACTTATCTTAGAGGACATTTTATGCTGTAGTTTGCTTGTAATTAGTTGACAGTTGTCTGTCCCTCTAATGTTAGTGTTAAGGATAGCTAAATTCATTTAAGTAGTCTTATCTTTTTACTTACCTCGTTATATATTTCTAGTACTAAACTTAGTCAAGATTTTTAAAGAATATCTAAATACCAAACATGGTTAGTAACATTTTTTATTAATTCAGCAAAAGCAAAGGTTTAACCCCATCTTTATTGAGTCCATGTTGACCTCACACTTATCAATAGTTACATAAGTACTGCCCGTCTTTATCATTCAAAATAACCACTTTATTGATTCACAATATTATTATTTTTATTACACGATAGTTGACCAAGTAATGAAATAGCCATTCCTACATTCCGTACTTGAGCACCGCATAATAGTGAAAAGACAATTGTTTACAACAAATGCTCAGATCATCCCTCATTCTTCTACCCTCGTTGTGTAGTTTCCCAAAATTATAAGACCTCATTCATAAGCAAAACGCTTGGCGAGGAATCCTGCTCCGAGAATTAAAAACCGTTGTCCCCATTCCAATTGAGAGTTCATGAAACTTTCTGCTCCGCCCACCGGGCATTTATCTGGTCCCTTACCGATCTAAACAATAAAAACAAACATTAACGACTTACGAAGTTCAAAAGTGAACGACTACCTTAACCCCACCCCCTTTTAAAATGTGTAATTCATAATCTACCATCTTCAGTTCGTTCAATTTTGCCTTCGTGTTGCCATGCTCAGTGTGCTTGTCTTTGTTCTGAAGGTCTGCATTTACACATGTTGATTTTAAATACCTCTTTACTCTTTGCATTCATAACCTAACGTCCAGCAAGGAAGTCATAGTAATATCAAAACGTTACCATAACTCCCAGTTGAACTCTTATGACCATGAGCCATCAACAAGTAAACATCTCCGGTAGCAAGATCAATTGGATCTAACCTTCCAACCAACTTTCGTGGCAGTTTGAATTTACAACTGAAGAAGTTTATTTTCTCATTATATGTTGTTCCTAATCCGCCTCCTTCAACCTTCGGGTTTTCTCCCCATTTCTGCCAAAATGAAATAGAGTTGATTAGAGTTTAAAATACGTATTCGAGAATGTATGGATTGTTACCCTATACTCTCCAGTAACGACCCCAGGGCTCGCGTCTCGCTCAAGGATGTAGCCAAAATGAATGTTAGTACCACTGCAATACACGAGAAAGTCGTTGACCTACACGAAATTACATAATTAATGGACATGACATGACAGACGCTTCCATTTAGATTAAAATCATCAGAAAACTTTACCATCGCATTACTATCCTGTCTCAAACCAATGGCTATGTAATCCTCACCCCTAATCTCAGGATCGTGCAAAGCCATACTTACCATGTACCAACTACACTCTTTATCCAAAGGCTGCAAAATATAAAGAAATCCGCTACCAAATGTTCCTAAATGTACTTTAAAAGTAAACGAGGCTCCATTAAATGTAACTACCTTTATAAGAAGTTTAGTACAGACTCCACTCGAATTGGCACAAACGGTGTGATCTTGCTTGTCCAATTTTTGTTTAACATTTTTGTTGGGTCCTAGGAAAAAGCATAGCCCCTTTGAATTCTGCTCACACGGACTTCGAATGTTCTCTAGAGTGATGTCCATCTGAAAATGTTTTGAATTTTTTTTAAAAAAGAGCATATTCCAGTGATTTTGACCAATCTCAACTCAACAATGGTCCTCTTGAGCTTATACGAACGGTTTATTTTGTAGCGATTACTTACGTTTATCTTGACAGCCTTTCGTACATCTGCTGCAGTTGAGATCGCGACCAGGACCCAGAGGACGCTTAGAATTGGAGCAAGTCTTCCTGAAATTATGTCAAGATGAGGGCCCCTCCCTCGGGGGACATGCTTGGAGGATGCTGAGCCGTTTATCCACATTTTTGAAGACAATTTTTTCGAATTTTAGATATTTTAATCCCAGCTTTCAATTTGCAATTTCTGCCATTCCGATGCGGTGAGGTTGTCTTGAAATGCTGCAAACAACTTTCTACGTCTTCAAGGCAACCATACAACTTGGTAGGAGTTTCAGCCAGGCAGAGGAAGTGTCCAAAGTGTAATGCAGCTTTTGGAGCCCATCGGCTGTACTTATCTTACCTTGCTTGTTATTATTTCTTGACAGTTGTCTGTCCCTCTAATGTTAGTGTTAAGGATAGCTGAATTAGTCTAATGATTTTAACTACCTCATTTTATATATTTAGTACTAAACTTAGTCAAGATTTTTAAAGAATATCTAAATACCAAACATGGTTAATACCATTTTTATTAATTTAACAAAAGCAAAGGTTAAATCACACCTTTATTGAGTCCATGCATGTTGACCTCACATCACACTTATCAATAGTTACATAAGTAGACGCAACCACAAGTGGGTACCAGTGGGTACAAATATATTAAAGGATAGGGAGGGGTTTGGATGGGTGGAGCCTGTTTAACATGTAGAGGATAGGGCATTTCTAAAATTCTAGTGGGTACATGAAGAAACCATCCAGGGGGTACATGAAGAAACCAGTGGGTACAATGTACCCTTGTACCCACGCTGGTTACGCCTATGTAAGTACTGCCCGTCTTTATCATGCACAATAACCACTTTATTGATTCACCATATTATTATTTTTATTACACGATAGTTTTACCAAGTAATGAAATAGCCATTCCTACATTCCGTTCTTGAGCACCGCATAATAGTGAAAAGACAATTTTTTGTGACAAATGCTCAGATCAGCCCTCATTCTACCCTCGTTGTGTAGTTCCCTAAAATTACAAGACCTCATAAGCAAAACGCTTGGCGAGGAATCCTGCTCCGATAATTAAAAACCGTTGTCCCCATTCCAATTGAGAGTTCATGAAACTTTCTGCTCCGCCCACCGGGCATTTATCTGGTCCCGTACCGATCTAAACAATAAAAACAAACATTAACGGCTTATTGAACGACTACTTTAACACCACCCACTTTTAAAATGTGTAATTCATAATCTACCATATTCAATTCTTTCAATTGTGCTTCCGTATTGCCATGCTGGGTGTGCTTGTCTTCTTTCTGAAGGTCTGCATTTACACATGTTGATTTTAAATACCTCTTTGCATTCATTTCATAACCTAGCGTCCAGCAAGCATGTTATAGTAATATCAAAACTTTACCATAACTCCCTGTTGAACTCTTATGACCATGAGCCATCAACAGGTAAACATCTCCGGTAGCAAGATCAATTGGGTCTAATTTTTTAGAAACCAACTTTCGTGGCAGTTTGAATTTACAACTTAAGAAGTTTGTTGCCAAATTGAATTTTGATCCCAATATGCCATCGGCATCCTTAACCTCTGGGTTTACTGCCCATTTCTGGCAAAACCAAATAGAGTTGATTAGAGTTTAAATTACGTATACGAGAGATATTGATATTATTATTCAACTTCCGGATATAATGTATGAATTGTTACCGCATCCGCTCCACTAACGTCTCCGGGGCTATTACTACGATCATGGATGTATCCAAAATGAATGTTAGTACCACTGCAATACACGAGAAAGTCGTCGACCTACACGAAATTACATATTTAATGGACATGACATGACACAAGCTTCCATTTAGATTAAAATCATCAGAAAACTTTACCATCACATTACTATCCTGTTTCAAACCAATGGCTATGTAATCCTCACCTCTAATCTCTGGATCGTACAAAGCCATACTTACCATGTACCAACTACACTCTTTATCCAAAGGCTGCAAAATATAAAGAAATCCGCTACAAAATGTTCCTAAATGTACTTTAAAAGTAAACGACGCTCCATTAAATTAAAGTATCTACCTTTATAAGAAGTTTAGTACAGTCTTCACTCGAATTGGCACAAACGGTGTGATCTTGCTTGTCCACATGTTG
>JAQFZX010000732.1:0-45957 GCA_034682405.1 Hydroisotoma schaefferi
TACAGGATTTTTGTACAAATTTGCCATTCCATTTACGACTTCAACTAAAACTAAATGCAAACAAATTTCGCAGTATCCAGAGTCCTTCGACTTGACAAAGATATTTCAATTCTTAGTTGCTTTATTCCAATATTCGTATCGGATGCTACACAGCCCAAATGATCCAGCCTGTGACAGATACTTTAGAAAAGCTACATCGTTCAATCGTTTTACATCAGTGACCAGAGCAAAAAGGTGCAGAATCATGTTTTTAAACGCCTATTACTGCTGGATTATGCAATAAGCTTTTCTTCACCTGAATTGCTAGACCCCCCGAGTACCAAACAGAGCCCTGTACTATAAAATGAGGCGTTTTTCTCCAAAACCGTTGCATAATTGGATTCAGGATCTATCTTTAATTTTTTTTTGCAAGTTAAGTTACAAACAAACCCTTCAAAACAATTGGAATATAGAGTCTATTCTATTCATGCTACAAAATAGATTTCGCGAATCCCTACAAATGGCAAGATTGCTGTCTTTTTTACATTCTGGAAGTTGTTAACTTATACAGTATATAAAATATATATACCAAAATGTAACCTACCATCACATTAAATAAATGGTATCCCTCCAATACTCTTTAGTATGCTAATTGCTAATGTGAATCTTTACGGGTTCTAATAATATGCGTATCTGTCATTGTCATCCAAAACTTAACGCAACATTCAGCATTGTCATTTTGTATCAATTTAATCCTCGTCAAACAATCTGATACTGCTCTGCACTTTTGAGTTAACTTCAAGCATCGAGAACAACCCTTTCATATCCATATCTGTCTATAGAAATGGATCTTACTATCCATTCTCCAATTTAAAACACAATTCTCAATTCTCAAACCGACTTTGCTTGTCCTAGCATAACGAATTGAGTTTCTTGTCTCTTGGTTGGCAATCTGGATTTACTGATGAACTTAGTGCTCATTTAACAGGAAACGCTTTTTACTTGTCCTCCTTGTCTCATCAAACTTCTCGGGAGACAAATCAAGGAGCCAAGGGGAACATTCGGTCGGGATACTCATTTCTATTTGAAGATTATCATCACATCATTCCACTCGTTCTTTTGCCATGTACATTTGTATTACTAAATATTTGTACAACGGGCTAAAAGCAGTAACAGTTGGAGTAGGACCCCTATGGATGCCTCTATCATTATTATTTTATGCGTCCCAATTTCGGATTACTGATTTGTTTAGTGCAAGATAAAATATTGATAACCATAAATGTATAGAAGATTCAAAGCAAATTCTGGATATTTCCTTTTCCTTTACTTTAGCAGTGGAACATTTCATACTTCATGAATTGGACCTTTATTTTTCAGCAACATATTTTAAAATGAGTTTAATTTTGGGAATTAATTCATAAAGAAATTATAAACGGTAAAACAGGATTGGGGATTTGATTTAGCATCGTGTCTCTGTAGAATAAATATTCCACTACTGCTTGATAACTTACAATCTAGTATCAAATAGTTTGAGAAAGGAGAGGACATCGTTCCCAACATTGCACCTTTAACCATTCAAATACCTACTAGACTGGACTATACTCTATTAGATTATTCTAATTAGATTTAAACAAATATGTTAATCTAATAAAAAGAAATACGCTACAGTTTTTTCTCAGTATCGTTTGATATACAGAGCATTGCACATAAATACAACCTCCACGTATCAAATTAACAAATTAAATGCATACCAAATAATAGAATTAGTTTAAATGATTTGTTTTGTTTTTCTAAAGCCTTGTGCTGCTAATTGGCATTAATCGACAGCCCAGAGAACAAAATTTTAATTGACTTTTGTAAAAATTAATCTTCTCAAATACAGGTCATTCCTTGCTTAGTATAGGTTGGCATTTATTGAGTGTCTTTAATATTTTGGATGAATATTTTAATATATCGGTTATTTTACATATTTTGTAAAGATATATTGTAATTATTTACACGGTACGAGAACGGTTTGAAAAGCGTTGTGTTTAGTATTTGTATCGACTTTAACAAGGTGCAAACTTTATTTCATAAATTCTAGTCAATTCTAAACGATTAAACCTTTCCCCGACAAAGCCTAAACTTCTATATTCCATGAATTCCTCAGCGATATCTTAAGTTCCGTCCGAGCATCTCCCGTGTATTTCATGCATAGAAACCTACAGAAACAGGTAACTAGAAGTTACACTACTCGGACAGAAGTTTACTATACACCGTCAGCTAAATAAACTTTAAATAATGAAACAAACCAAGATACAACGTACTAGGTATCCACATCTTATTCCCAAACCTAAATACCAACTCGTAAAACCAGCAACTATCCCCGTCCGTTACCTTTAAAATCTGCTCGTTCTCATTATGACCAAAGTGTTTTAAAAGTTGGGATTAGACCTATATAGATAGTATCCTGTTTGGAGCATAAATAGTTAAATTTTAACGTTCGGAAGGTTGAGGGTTGAGATGGAAAATGTTAAGTGGGAATGGGCTTAGAATAGGAGATGCAATTAGAGCAAGAATGTCCCAAAGGACCAATAAAAAAGCCCCGTCCGCAAATGTTCACACTCCCAGAAAAACCCGAGGAAAAACACCCGCAAGCCCAACCGTTCGGTTTAAACTCTGCCGTTACCCTCTTTCTGGTTACGCATTACTATTAAATCCATACATTTCTTTTACGTATATCTTCCCCTTTAAACGAATAGTTTCAATGAACTCCCTTCCCAGATTTTAATTTACACCCACTTATCCCAACTAGCCAACTCCCTCGGCGAAGAAAAAGACTTGTGAAATCCCAACTAAAGTTACGAGGAAATAAGGAATGCCAATAATAGTAAGGGACGGGAAAGTAAGTAGGAAGATACTTGCTAAAAGTTATTTCAGAAAAACCTTTTCATGCCGACCCTGCACCTACACAGCACAAGATTAGCAAACACGAGATTTATTGATGAATTAATCCCGTTTTTATCAAATTAAGAAGCGTTAAACATGCTTAAAACTGTGTCGTTTGTAGATAGAAATGTAGAACCGGGTAGAGTGAGCATCACAAATTAAGGTTGAGTAGAGCCGAACCTACTTAATACGTTTAAGTTACCTACTTCTGACCGTGTAGTAGTCGGACTATCTAAAGTAAGTCCGCCTGCAGGGCTCATAGTCCAACTAACCGTTTTTGACATTATGTAATGTAATTTTGAAACTATACGGAACTCGCTTATGCATGGAAACTAGTACTACTACTATTTGTACTTGAACCGTTTTTAAAAGGATTTTAATTAAATTAGAAAAGCTTTTTGGCCCCTAATACCTCACTTAGCTGAGTAATGATTCGTTCGGCATAAAATCCAGACTCGGGATCAAGACTCAACTGTGTAACTATTCTATACCCATTTATCTCCCGTTCATCTATTACACAGACAGACATGCATGCATATATTCCTTCAGATCAACCACAAACAACGCTAAAAACGTAACTTTGCATAAACTTTACAATCCTCAAGGAATGATAAACAAACTCGGGTTGTACTTAATGGACAAAGTGCTTAGAGTTGAGCCACAAAAATCATAACAAGCATATGATTATCCTCTGTCGTTGTGTTTTGTGGGATCCTGGGATTAGTATTCTACTATTGCTATTGCTACTTTACTTTATATTATTGCCTATCTTCCTTGAAGAGCATTATCATTTGCATCCCATATTCCCTATGGGACACTTTAGCTATTTACTTAACACTTTATTTCCTCTCGTTATACCACAAGACAGACAAGATTTCTGACTTGTTCCCAATTCCTCTTTGGCTTTCCCTTCCATTCAATTCCCTTCTAGTATTTCATCCATTATCTAGTCACATTTAATGTTCTATTGGGTTAAGACTTGACGAGGAGTTTGGAATGGACACATCCAGTGGAAACTAGGGTTGCCAATTGAAGCAATATTTAAGATAAGATTATGTTTAGGTCTTTAAATTAATATTTCAATTTTAAACGTTAAAGTACGTTAGCTTCTTGGGCAAAATGTGGAAAAGACTGCCAAGTATGTTACAGTGGAAATCGCTCATTCTTTTTAGCTAGTTTTTTGTCTTCCGTTTGGAATAAAACGAGTAAAAATTCTCAAGCCATGTGATAAGCTGTTTACCAAAATATTATATCTATAAATATTCAAGCATTTATGAACTACAAATCACAAATGTTATGAATTAGAAATCCCCGTGTCCCATAATTCCTTTCGGTAAGTCTTCTGGGAATAGCAAAGACGAGCAGTCCGATTCAAGTTACTTACAAATTCTTCCCTTTTATTTATTCTAGAGATTTGAATTTTGAATCTGATTTACAAGTATTATGACGAGTTCACTTGTTGCAATAAATTTGAAAAATTCTACTAGTATGAGAAAGCACAAGAAAACGTTTGCTTCACTGGATGTTTATTAATACCAATTGCCAATGGTATTTAAAAGTTTCCTAAAATCGTACAACTTGGGGATAATGTTACTTTCATTCCTATTTCAACCTTATACAAAATATTCTTGCAAACAAATTACAGAATCGTTAACGTTGAAATGACTATTGGTTAATTGATGTGAATATAGATAATTTTTACTGCTAACTGTATTGATTATATTTGATATACACATTTTTGAAACAAATATTTTAAAAATTAGAAGTTTTAAAACTTATCGAAACATAATTGTTTGCCCACAGCAAAAGGCAGAAAATCCGGAATAAAACCATGAATGAAATTGTAACGGAGAATGCTCCAAAAGTTAATCGTTGGTTCGGTTAGCCCAGCTTTAGTTTGGTGAAACCGGATCCCCAGTTTAAGTCAATATTATCTAGCCAACTCTCCCTGAAATAAATCCCTTGGTTTTGTTGGAGACTTCTCGGCTCATTTGACAACAAGTTGGACCCACATAAGTCATTCTGAGGGTGGCCCCTTGTCACCACCAACAGGACATAAGGACCCTGTCCAATAATTAGTACTGGCCTCCACTACATTCCACTCCGTCTTTTAAACGATTACCTTAATTTTCAATTTACCTTCCCGGAGCTTCATTTGTTTTGTATAGAGCCAATGGGAAATCCCAGAATAATTCTTATGCGTATAATGCAGAGGTGGAAAGATGGAATGGGAACATTATTAACAATTTAGGGACATTAAAACAGGGAAATCTAGAGTAAAACATCCATTCTAAACATTTCTAATGGTAAAAATCCTCTGAAAAAATTATTTTAAATCCCCTGGTCCATTTCTTTCTTTTACAAAAAGTCCTCTGCTGTCTTAAAAGGGCTCATCAATGAAATGAAAGCCAAATCCCACACAAAATAATCGCTCGAATTCCGTCAATGAGGTTGGTTGTGGTCTGCTGCTGAGAAAGATGACAAGGAAGCTAGGATAATTATGTCAGGAGTGTCAATCAAAACCGTCTGTGGTCTCCCATCGTATCGTATTATACATTTAGACTACTTTAATTCTGCATATTTCGATACTTACTTCAGGAAATGCTCAACCTAAACCACTCAATGGCATCAATACTAGGTAAAAAAAGTAACCGTAGTTGTGACTCAGTTTGTTAGCATTGGGAATGGGATATTCCATTCCGTGTAATATCATCATTAGATAATTTAATTAACTTCCGACCTCTTCCACCACCGCTCCAGTTAGTTAGTTATTACTTAAATGTACCAACTAACCAAGCCGTCATGCAACTTGCACTTACTCACTTAAGTGTCACACTAGCTGCTTCTATAACCACTATTTCTGTACCAAATCTGCTCCTACTAGCTGTTAAATATTGAGATGAGTTCCGATCCTGAGCCTCAAATTAGTTCCAATCAGAATCCCACAACCTCTTGGGATTATTCAGAAGATGAAAGAGGGATGTGCTTGGTTAGCTTATGCTAATTTAACATAACATAAACCAACGTAACCTAACATAACACATGGTAAAGACTAAAGGTTAGTGATCAATAGAGGTTGAAATAGAAGAGGAACGGAGTTAATTTAATTACTAAAGTGTTGATCTTATTTCTCATGGATGGATGTGTCCCTGAATAGAACCAGATCTGAATGAGTGAATGAATTTAATCCTGGTTATGTAGATTTGATTATTGAATTAATTAGGGTCTGGAAGTTGTAAGCATAGCTAACAGATTTTATCACATTATTTGATAAAGAGAGGGAAATGAAATATATCTACCATAGTTTTGATATAGGAAGAAATACATTCTAAAATCAGGATCAGGACTCAGGAGGTTGCAATAATTATGATTATTTCAGTCAATAAATGAGTACAAGATGGCCGGTAACCTGATATCTTATTTTAATTAAGGATAAACTATTTCTCAAGAAATGCCTTAATGGGAGTAAAAAAGATGAAATATTTATTAAAGGTTATGTTTAAAGCTCACGCTCACCTTTAAACTTAAAGGTTTAGCTAGAAAATCCGTTGAAAAATATTCTGAATTTCAGTACTTGTTATTAAATGCCACCCCCACAACCACACCCACAACCACACCCACAACAATCCCTCCAAACTCAAAACCTGGGTATCCTTGTAAGTTGACAGTGTTTGATGTTGGATGCTGGATAGTTTCCTCATAAAATAACTACCTACTTTACTCATAAAATCCCAAGAATGTTTCCTCCTTCCATCATAGTAAGTATCATCTCCTCCAGTGTAAATGAATGTAAGTTTTTCCCAAAAAAGCATGAAAAAAGGGCACCAGGTTTCCCTGCATGAGGGGATTTACAACAAGAGGAGCAAAATAGAGAGTAGCAGCGAGGAAAGATGTCAGGTTGGCCGACGGGGCATGACGACGAGGAAGAAATGATGGCAAAGATTATTTGACCTAATGAGCATTTCCGGAAATCATCCTCCAACTAAGGATTCCTCCATTCATTCCTTCCTCATTTCTACAAACTTGCTCTTATGACAATTCCACTATAATAAAGGAGTACAGTAAAGCTTAAGAAGTGTCAAAAACTACATGGAAAGCAACCTTCTTTCAACGTTTTACGAGCCTTTTTAAAAATAATAATAATAACCTCCTTAGTTTTTAATATCATCCGTTTCCTACCTCTCTTTGGCTCGTTCCTCTTCCCCTGCTTTACTTACATTACATTACATTACAGCCTACAGCTCAACCAACCTTACTGTTAAATATCCAAGATTTAAACAAAAATATTGTCTACTGGATTGTAGTGTCAATTATCCTTCTTGAGGAAACATTAGGAAGAAGGGCAAGTAACTTGTCTTTGGTCATGGCTTTTTATTTCTCAAACCCTCTAAATATGTACTCGTCCCTGCCTCTTTAATGATTTAATCACCTCGTTAATGTCAACAATACTGGGCAACTACCAAATAATAGAGAAAGTAAGAAAATAAATTTGATTTGAGAGAAACTTTAAAGTATTAAAATATTCAATACAAAAGGAAATGAATTCCTATTTCTTAACATTATTTTTGAAAAATCAACGATGCATTAACACCGGTGAATTTTAACTGTTTACCAACAGAGCAGCTTCTAGGTTTTGCTTATTTATTCACTAATTAAAGATAGATTTATTCCTGTTGTTGCTGTAAAAATTAGGATAAATTGTGGGTCAGTTGAGTATATAAATACGACTTGCATATTTTGATTCCAAATTTGATCCACAGCAGCCTTTACACCTGCTTTAAAATGAATTAAATCGTGAATGAGAAAGTAAAGAGGCTAAACTAAATTACAATCCAAATACTGCATCATTGAGGAGACACTCTGACAGGAAATTTAGCTGAGGAAATCCATTAATCCAATTTGGAAAGGACGTCTGTTAAGTATTGAATGGACCAATTAAACCGTCTCGTATTCCAATCTATGCATGGAGTCAAAAAAATTAAAAGTTACTTTTTATCTGCTTCTACTTCTACTAAAATAAGGTAAAAGTTACGGCCAGACAGAATATACAGAATACAGAATGTATGGACATAACCAATCCACTATGAAATTAACTTTTCTCAATACCAGCAATCCTCAAGTCTAATTTGCCTACGGTACATTGCATTGGTTACAATACTCATTCGCCTTCCTGTTTAATTAATAACTAGCTTTACCGTATATTCCCTCATTGTAGCCCGAGCTACTATTCAATAAGGTAAAGGGGATTACTCAGAAAGGGGCTTTTATTGGAGTAAGGCTGTAATTCAAGGATACAGTATCCTAATTATTATTATGCATAAAAAAAGGACCGAATAAAAAAAAATATGACTCTCTTTCGTACGGCTGATTAGAGTCGGGCCGGACTTTTATCCCAAGTTGTCGTCTCCCTGACCAATTTATGGCTTAATTTCCAGCCCTGCCTACCAACATACATACTCCCTAATTTGCTGGCAGAGGTTAATAATATTTTACTTAAAACTGGGTCAGTTTTCATTTTTATGTCAATTTAAGTAGCTACACGATGCTCAATAATATCTATATTGAATTGAAACACGCTATACTTCTTACTTTACTTGATACTTACATAATAAAGTATATAATAAAGTAAGTAAATATTATTTTAAACAAAACTACAAGGATATCATAAACAATCCTGGGACAAGGTCAGGATTTCCCTAATTGTCTTAAATGTCAACTGACTTTTCCTTAGCTCTGCTGAAGTAAGTGGAGGAAACCTGATACTTTTTGAGATTATTGGATACGATTCTGTGAATTTAGTAAATGCAATGCGAGGACTTGGGTATGAAAAGATTGCTTTGTTCACAACTCTGTAATAGCGAGTAGTATTGTGGTATGGAACAAGTGTTTCCACAAGTTGTCACCTACTTAATCTTTGAAAGAAAGTCTATGTTCAACCTTGTACAAGTAAATCAACCGAATTTTTATTGAAAATAAATCTTTTAAACTTTTCTAGAATATTAAAATCCCAAATTTCCCGACATTATAACAATTTAATTACTTATACGTTCTCAAAATATATAAATATTCTTGGACCGTTACAATAAAATAGAGTTTTATTGTAACTTTTACAATATTTCTCATTAAAATGATCCAATCTCAAACTACCTCAAATCTTAAAAAGTACCTTAAACATTAATTAAAGTTTAAAACAGGCAGTCTAAAAGGCATAACATTTCAGTCAAACCCACTTACAAACCTTCCCAGTCCTAGTACTGTTGCTTGAAGTTACTAGTAAAATCCACCGATCGATTTAAGCATATTTCATAAGTCTTGAAACTATTTGTCTTCTAACTTTATGCAAATTTTTTTTGAACAAAAAGAAACAAGAACAAGGAAGACAAACTAAGAACTCTTTTGAAATAAAGTCCGTCTACCCATTAGTTCTGGCAGACTGATCCATTTTTTATGATTTGTATACTAAAAGCAACCTTTTTTACTGTTCCTATTATAACTCCCTGTCCTTTGGATTAAGACAGTGGCAGTGCTTCATTCCCTCTATTCCTGTCCTCTGCTCGTCCCCTTGATAAATTTTAATGAAGACAGCATAATCAACAAAACTTTTCGATGGACTCCATCCATCCCATTTCTAATCATAATCAAAACCCTACCTGACTAAACTACCGCATATCACCAAATTTCAGCCTCCATTCTATTCTGTACTATCATAAATCCACTTTGATAAGTAGCCACGTTAAAACCTCACCTCAAAATTCAATAAAAGCCCAGACTGTACTTCCAGCCATGTACGGCACTTTTTATTAGGTAGAGACCTGCATGCTATTTTACTTATTTGCGTGGAATAAAAATATTCAGATTTCAGTTCATTTTCACCAAAAACAACCCTCCATTATTCCTTGCCTTTCTTTCTTTGTCAACTTATTGACTTACTGTTTGAATATAAATGATAAGTCGTGTACGTAAGCAATGTAGTTCATAGTTCATCCTTGGCTCGGGTTTATGAGGTAGTTTTTATAAATAAAAACTAAATAAAGTTTAAGTAAATCATCCAAGTAATACGGACTTACTTAGGCTCATGTATTACATACAATATACTACCCATTTATTTGAGTCGATCGATTTATAATATAGGAAGGATTCAAGTACTTTTCCCCGGATTATATTTCTTTATTCCTCACAGAAATTAAATTAGGTTAGCAGTAAGATACAGACAATTTGACCTGATCCTCCCCTTTGAAGTTTAGTTGAGAAAAAAGGTTGAGCAATGAAATATTATGGGAAATATGTAAAGACAAGCACAAGGAGAGGGTTGGAACTCAGACGAATCCGAAACCTAAAGAGACGAAGGGGATAAGAACATTTGACTTTTAAAACTACTCCTACTACTAACTACTACTATTACAACAAGTAAGGTACATACTGCTCGAACAACCACACAAAAGTTCAACTCTGGAACAGATTAGCGTTAGGATTTTCAGTTCCGAACCTTCTCTCAAGCCGAGCCAACCTTTACAGAAAAGTGAGACAGCCAAACGAGCAACAGCTTAATTTTTTTCGTAATAAAATAAAATTAAAATTAAACAAACAAGTCAAGAATCTTCAATTTAATAATTCCAGTTTCTCAATTACAACTAATTAATTTCCTTAATTTACCAATCGCCGAGAAGTTATTGCGAGATTATTTTAACTAAATTACTGATTTATTTCCTGATTAATGATTAGAGAAAAAGAGAGACAATTTCTATTTCCTTGGGGGCTTCGTATAATTTTTTCCAGATGACAGATAACCACTTGATTGGATTGGATTTGAATTAAAGTAATAAATAAACCATTTATTTTCCAACAAGTCCATCAAGTTTCCAAACCTCCGACCAGGAAACCTTTGATTAAGTTAATTAAGATATGAAGAAGTTGGTCAATTCTCTCAATAAATTTGTTGCTTTGTTTTTACAATAAAATGGTTGCTAGCTTTCCTTGATAAGTTGCAACATAGTCCGGCCTTGGAAAAGTCCCCTTTAACTATTTTATATAGGAAAAAGTACATAGTTTAAAGTATTTTAATACTTTAATGTGATTAATTTAGCACATATCAGCCCAAAAAAAACTTCAAAGCTGTCATCAAACCGTCCCCCAAAACCTACCCGTCCACTGTACCATAATACATACTCCTTTCTTTGTATTGCATATGAAAAAGTTCTGCAGGAATAGCAGTAAAAAGTGCAACTTTTGATTAAACTTTCTCTTGCAACAAAACCCGTACAAAAATAAATAAATAAATAATGATGGACTGTGATCTATTCCACGCGAGCTACTTGGGCCAAGTAAACGGCCCAGTTTCCACCGAGAGTCATGGTGCTCAACCAGGTTCTGCACTTCTTGGGAATCTAAATCTTAATAATCTCAACCACGGGAATATTAACACTGGATCAAAACTCCCTTATTCCCGGTTTACTGTCAATTCCATCCTGGATTTCGAAAACCCTGATCAACATAATCAACAACAACTAAACAACCAGAATAGTAATCAGGGTTCGATGAGAAGTGACAGCGGGGAGGCTGAGGATGAGCATGATCATGAGGATCGCGAGGGTCATGACCCAGGTCACCTTTGTTGTAATGGTAATACCCTTAGTCAAATGAACAACCATGGGCATCATCATCATATTCTGGCGATGGGGACCGGTGCGAGTGGGAGGATGAGTAGTGCTAGTATGCAAGATTGTGATAAAGTCAGTTGCTTCAGTCCAGAAAGTGGGGACGATGGTGAGAAAAATTCAGTCTTTTATATAAAATCTAGGCTTCCAATCCTTTTAATTAACTGAGTAATTGTAGTAAATTAGTGGAACAATGAGGAGTTTGTCCCCAGTATTATATTTCTTTCAAGGAACTTTTGGAGACTTCTATGCATCCAATGTTTCAGCAGTGTTAGCATGCATCCTGCTACAGGATAAAGTATAGCAAACGGTTAACTCATCACCACTGATAGTGACAACGTTTAAAATAAGAAAAAAAGGAGTTTTTAGGGTAACTTTAAGCAGAAACTGCCTCATGCAATTTTAGAAAAATTCCCGTTTTAGCTAATTTTATCATAATTTTATTATTTTAACTTAGAGGAAGCTGTATACTTTACATAACATATTTTTAATTAAGAGTGTAATTGCTGTTTAAATCTGTTATTCAATCAATTAAAGATGAATTACATGAGTAGACTAAACTCATTTTAAGAATATTTCTTAGCATGCTTCAAACTAAAATAACAAACTAACTAAATGCAAAACCTGATTAAACCTTTTTTGGACAGAAGAGACAGACGAGAGTAATAAGCTAACAGAGGATGAAGTAGGAAGTCCCCTAATGTCCTTAGATGAACGAGCCCTACTCAGCAACGGTGGAATAAATAATCCAAGATCCACCCATTTGATATCTTCAAGTTCGGACAGTAAATGTTCCTCATCCTCTCCCGGAGCCAATTGTCCCAGAGGTCGGAGAAACCGGACACAATTCACACCCGCTCAACTAGCCGCTTTAGAAAGAGTCTTTGAACGCACCCACTACCCGGATGCCTTCGCCAGAGAAGAACTAGCTAGGAAGGTCAACCTCACGGAGGTCAGAGTTCAGGTATGTCACACAAGCTAAGGTAGTAATCATAGCAGAGGTTGACCCAATAATAAACTTCCAAGCACTTTTAAAAGCTTTCTTAGCTATTCAAGAACTCTATCCATTCATTGCTATGCCTTGCGAAAAGTTGCAGAATTCATTAACAGATTTTTAGATAAAATACCCGTCGCAGCCTTTCGCTATCTTTCAATTCAACCGACAAAAAATATAACCTTCAACTTTATGGGAGTTTAGATACTCAATTTTAAGCTTTAAACACAAATTAATAGGGCTACAGAGCAAAGCTGTACTTTCGGGATGTACGTAAATTGCAGTTACTCCCAAAAGGATTTACTTTTTTATTAAAACCTTTTACTAAAATAAAGCTATGAATTTATTTAAAAAATCCAAGTTAGGTCCTACAACTACTGCCGATAGTTGACTTCTCTTTCATAATTTAACTCAGCATGTGACTGATATTATTTAGACAATCTCTCACAGGAGAACAAGCAAACAGTTGTTTTTGACTTCTAAAGCGAAAGATTACAAGGGACAGACAGGGACAGGCATGTAAGGAAGTCGTCTTGTCGACTTGGAGTAGTTGCTCCAACTTTTGACACATCTCTACTTTCTATCATCCTACCTACCTAACGTACTCTGTACTTCCATCCATGCAAAAGCTACTAAGCTATTACAACTCCGTTTCCTTCATTTTTATCATACAAAAAGCCGGCTGTTATATGCCAGTTAGGTTGGGCGTCCGCCTCGGTGTCATCTCATCAAAAGTTCGCCATCTGACCCGAATGACAGGGTCACCACTTTATGCACGCTGGTGTCAGTAAGTACTAGTACTACACAACGCTCTTACCCGCTTTCCCCTGCCTTCGTATTGAGTTACTTGCCGTTACGGTTTGATTTCCACATTTCTAACCCGGCGTTTCTCATTTCTTTACTTCATTTTATAAATATCAGGATCGGAATAGGGAAGAGGCTTCATTTAGTCTGTTCAATGGAAAATGGAACATGTGGAAGTGTGGATGATTTTTGCATATAAAATATAAATTCATAAAACCGATCCAGCATTACAGAACAGCCACCCCGGCTATTAAATGTTGGACCTTTTAGGGCCATATTTACCATATTAAATAAGGCGAGTGGTGCTAACATTACTGGTACCGTTTATAACATCCACAGTTTGCATTAAATTAAATTAAATTAAATTCAAATTAAAGATTTTTGTACAACTAATTTCTATCTTTCCTACATATTCTAAAACAAATTGACCGGTTTCGAATTAATATTTTTTGACAAACTGACTTTAATCCGTATAATACTTTTTATAGATTGTTTTGTCTTACAAGCTCATCATCTACTATACCAGCCGTAATAATTAAAATTAAACCGCAGGCTCTAACTGGAAGCTTGTAGATGCAAAAAAATATTTTACAATTTAAAGGACAAATTCAATCATAATTTTAACATTACATAGAGAAAGTGGAGACTTTTTATTCTCTAAAGGCAAAAGGGTATTTTTAGAATTTGTTTATCAGAAAGGCGACTTGTTTTATTTGCGGAGACAAATACATAAGGCATTTGTATTGATATATTGCCTTTTTTCTGCTTTATTTTCTGCCAGTGACTTATACTTGATACTTTAAATTCTTGTAGCAGCATTACTTTAAACAACTCCTTATGTTTCAGGGTTAACTTACTTACGTATACAAAGCAATACTCCCTCATTTAAAATAGCCAGTTATTATACAAGTAAACTAAAGTTATATATGTTCAGATTATTTATTTTGATCAAAATTATCTACTTGGCTGTTTTAAAGTTTATTAAATCATTGTGGATTTAATATAATATATGTTTCTGTATTCTCTTATTGAAGAAAAACAGTTCTACATAATTTATCAATCATTTCATCACAAACCTTTTGTACGGCCACATAAAACTAAACAACAACGTTAAGGGAAATATTATGATTTTGCTTTGCAAAAAAACCTCAATCTTTAAGTGAATTAGCTGACGACGAGAACAATATTTTGCAAGTGAGAAACCGCATAATTTAATAAATTCTTCTCGTTTGCTTTCCATTACGGGGAATAAATATATAAATCGTGCAAAACTAACGTCTTCACTAATTGCAAATTAGCGATGTATTCTCTATCCATTCCTTCCCATCAATTTCTATTCCTTCCTAACCTCGTATTCTTTCCAATGAGAAATAATAGGATTGATAGGACAGGTTTCTGCCTCCTACTTTACCTAAAATACCCTCGAGTCTCAACTCGAACCGAATCAAAACCTACAAATTCATTTGAGCATGATACATACAAGACAAGATAACATGAAATGAGAAGAGATGAGAAACCTAATCTGACAGACAGATCTACGCTACCCGACTCCGGCTTACGATACGAAAGGATATCTAATCCGTATCTAGGAAATCCCTCGTATGCTCTTTCATTTCAGTTTCCTCTTTTTCATTACATTTCCACTTCAATTCCAGGCAGGTACCGTATTTCTGGGTTAATTTCTCGGGGGAATTATTATCTCAAATCGTGGGGGGGGGGCACGGTAGTATAACTTATAAACCTTAACGATGGTTACATTTTCCAAGTAGGTAGTTGTAGTATTCTATAATGTATTTGGCTGGCATTCAATTTTAGAGTTTTAGGCTTAATTGTAGTATAAAATTATTACAATTAGATAGGGCTACAATTCGAAAGGAAGATGCTATTAAATAAAGGATATAACGCATGAAAATACGGCATGTCGTCTTCTAGATAGATACTTGTTGCTGCTGAGAGAGGTTTGACAGACCGTGTGCATTCTACCTTAAGTTTGACGGGGCGTGAAAGTCTTTTAAATGTTGAGAAAGCATCTGCGATAAGGTATACATTATTTTACAGGGTGATCAGCCCATCTTATAAATCTCTAGTACAATAAATAAATTGCTTAAATCATGATACTACTTTACGTTTATTAGTTACTTTTCTATTTCGAATTGAAAGAATGTGATGAAATCCATGCACTTTTGCTTATTCAAAATATTGCGTCTTGCATCAAATAAATATTGATGATAAATCTCTTCAAGAGTGATATCGTATAACATGCATTATAAAATACCTCGTGAAGCTAATAATGTAACATTTATAAGCAAACACTTTCCACGAAAATTTGGTCCAGTTCCAACTACAAAGTTGCACATAGCGTTAAGAAATAAGGAGAATCAGGATTCATGACTTGTTCAATGACACGTACAGTGAAGTGAACATGCAATTGTCGTTCTGTAAATTACTTCATACCCCAAAAGCTAAACAATTGAATCCAGTTCCCACACCTTACCTAAACTTGCGTTAAAAACTGATTATCAAAAGACAGAAACTTTACCCATACCGCAGCTTTTTCTCCATCTATTACCACTTTAGTAGAAGAATAATGATTTATAAGTAAATAAACTGGTTAATTACACGCCCACTTGACACACACATCATTACTGGAAGTGGGAACTTTTCCTCCAGCACGTTTTTCATCCCAACCTAAAGACTTAATGCTTAACTTAAACAATGCCTCGTAATATGCCAAGTTCTCAGTGCCATAAGCTCAATAAGTTTTTAAATAAATGCCCCTAAAAGAAGCAAATACCCATTTAAAAACTTGTTTCCATTTGCAGGTCTGGTTTCAAAACCGTCGAGCCAAATTCCGCCGTAACGAGCGAAGTCTAAAGATAAGCTCACCCTACTCAAACCAAACCTCCTCCTCCGGTAACTCAACAGAGCTGATCTCATCCGGTGGCAGAGGTCGTAGGTCAGGGAGTCCCATGCCAATCTCCCTAGGACAGCAGACAGGCAGGGGCCACGCCCCCGGAGGTAAGCCAGGCACACCCTCATCAAATTCCTCCCCATCATCCCTTCTCTCATCTCAGTTTGCACCTCCAAATGTGGTCGTGCAGAACTCTGTCTTTCCCCCTGGACATTCCCAAGGCCACACCCACCACCAACAATCACACGGCGGAGGGGGTCAGGTCGGCTCAATTTATTCTAATTATCCTCAAGGATGTCCCTCCCCGGATCAAAATGGGGGTGGCTCTCCCACCTCGGCTGCGGCAAACTCTGCCGTAAACACATTCTACTCTTTGTATCGAACTGCTGCTGCAATGTCTGCTGTGGGCCACCACCACAACTACCCACCCCCACCTACGGCTCATCATCATCATCTCAACCACCCCCACTCGTCTGCTTATTCTAATTACACCGGGTATCACCCTGCAGGTAACCCGGGCCCTGCTTCGGCCATGCAGATGAGCATGCCTATCTTTGATAGGGATTGGATCTCTACCTTTGGACATGACAATTAATTCGAGATACTTAACTTCTTTAGGGACAAATAGTGGGTAAATTACTCATAACACGAGCTTACTAGACATGGTAGTTTTCCAGCAAAAAATTAAATACTTTCTTGCTTCCTTATCCATTTACTGTCTATTCAATTGATTTTTTAAACATTCATAATCAATTACTAAAATTATAACTATTATTATCTTTCGTAAAGATTTCTGTTTTTTATTTTTAGTCAGATTTTGAGTCAGAATTGAGCATGTCATTTGTAAACTGTTGTTGTAGGATAGTCCATCATATTCAGCCTTAAATGTATATTCTAGTCATATCATGATCATTATCATCTTCTACTTCCCAGGAACGCTGTATTTCTTTCTTTCTTTCTTTCTTTCTTTCTACATTAATTAAGATCTTGCGACGTAAAGTTTGTGATTGTTGTTCCTTATATACTGTACTGTGGACAATATCTTTACGACAGCTCTAACATGTTACGTTTCTTATAGTTTATGACTTCAGCGATTTATTTCATGACTATCTATCTTAATATTTATTCTATCTTATTGACTTGTCCTCTTATACTCGGTTATGTTATATTCTATATTTAAAATATTGCCAGTTCGTTGCTTTCTTAGGTGTTAGAATTTATATTTTTAAATTCCTCATACAATTCTAAGAGATACTAAATAATACTATCGATTCCAACAATTATTTTCCGTATTTCCTCAGAAGAAGAATATTTTCAACTAAAAACGTTTCTTAACTTTAAGATAAGTCTACGTAGTTCGTACAATACACCCGCTTGCAATAAATCATTAGACTATTGAAGTAGCCAGCTGAAGTATTTTTGAGAGTATTAAAATTAAAATATAAATGTAAATAAATTAAACCATAAGACAAGACCATACACAATTTAATTCGAGAAGCATTATCTTTGCTCTGCCTTTGAAAATAATTAGTGATAAAATATAAATATATCCTTTCCATCCTTGCCAATGCAATGCCATGAACTGTAGCATGTAAATCCTGATTGTTTATAGAACAGGAGAAAGCAAATGTTAAAATATGAATCATGTTCCTGGAAAAATGAATAAACACGGGAATTTATTAATCCTTAAATAAACTAAAATTCCTTGGGCGTTTAATATTTAAAGCACTTTGGAATTTTATTATGATATTTGTTTGATGTGTAGTGCAGCCAATCGTCTCTACATTTCCAGAGGACGGCTTTGCATTAATAATCTTTCGTACACAATCATGGATTCGTGTAAAATAACTAACACCTTTACATGGCATAATTTTACTCACCCAATTATTGATGAATTTCGTATATTTAAAGTTATAAAACCGTTCAAGGAGTAATGAATGCAACACTTGATACTTGACCAGAGTATAGAACGCCACTTTATTATTTTCCTAATCTCATCTACTTCTTAATTGGAATAAAACTAAAGTATGATAATTTATCAAGTAAACTATCACACATCGTGTGGCATTTGACAATGCTTTGTCTACTGGAGATTCCGCTACTCGTGTAGCTACCTTCCGTTTAATTAAGTTTCTTTGGTATAGCATCCCCAAATTACCTTTTCTCACCTCATTACTTGATTACATCGGCTTTGACTGCGGTTTAGGAGCTTATTTAGGGTTGAAATTAATCCCTTTGTGTACATAAACACCTTAATAAGTCACACGCGTGGGAACAAAATGTTTGGAAGACAATTGCAAAGGATAAGACCTAAAGACCTTATACACAATGTCATAATGCGGAAATTGGTTTAGGCTGCGTATTCTACGTTATTTTCTTTGGTTATAGACTTTAAATTTACTTTTACGTCTACGCATTTACAGAAAAATACCATTCTGTCTTGCCCTTTTTTATTGATCGCTAAAGCCCAAGGTTTGATTGAAAGTATATTATATTTAATGATACAATGCGCGGTATACGTGTCCTACAGTTATTTAATTTTTTAGCTCTGAAGGGCTCAAAAAGAGAGAGGGACTTGATTTTGAATTCATATGAGCAAGAATTCTAAGATGTTACGAAGAACAAAATGAGACCAAATTGCAAATTGCAATTGGACTAATAACGCTTATATACGTGTATACCCTAAATCCTCGCCCATATGCCGCACACCTATCCTTTACATGTTAAAAGGGGCATCTCTCCCATGTTAAAACTGCTTCAAAAGACCTTTTTTATGCATATAAGCCGTGGCATATGGGCGAGGATTTATGGTAATTAGTACACGGTACTGTTAACTATGAACTTATCTGCCGGCTTATCGATGAGGGAATTTTACGGACGTATTTGATCTACTTCCAAAGTCGGGTAGTAGAAAAAAGCTACTCCAACTCATCTCATAATGGAATATAAATTGCATAAAAGGTTTATCCTATCATGGTGAGAAACCCATTATAAATAAACTTCCAACTCCGTGTTTAGGACATATTTTAATCATTAATCTCACTGCCAACTTCAATTTAATTAAATAAATAACCTGTGAATCACGACCATTATTAACTCACCCATAAAATGAGACAAACACCTTAAATAAGTAAAGAAATTAAGAGATTATTAACTTAGGAGAATTCTGCAGAATGTTACCTCAAGGTTGCTAACACTTAACCATTAATCGTCCACCGGAATCTTAGTTCCCATAATTTTAATTAAACATTGTTAATTTTAATGGGCCAGAAACTCTAGTCTTCCAGTTTTGGCTCTATATAAACGCGATGATTGTGACAAATTCTGCCTTAGTTTTATATCGAGCTTTTGCGTGGAACTGGCATACAAAAGTGAAGAAAAGTAGGGCATTACTTTGAGATAAAACCTTTTCCAAAATCTACAAATCTAAAAGTTCTGATAAAGCACCAAATAACGTTAAAAGGACGGTGAAAAGAGTGAAAATGACGGGTGAGGAAATACCATATCTTACAGAATTTAATTTACTTAGAATGTATGTTAATTATGGATTGGGGATCCTATTTTTCATTAAAGATATAATGAATATTTACTCAATAAAGCATGGAATAACGCTACAGCCCCCCTTTCCAAATTATTACCCGTTGATTGATCGAAAGGCTCGTTACAGCTGCAGATATATTTTACAAAGTCCATACAAAAGCAATAAAGACTTCTTCAATAAAACAGACTATTTTTGTTCAGTTCAATTCATGAATGACGAGGTTTAATGGGGACTCCGATTTTTCCAGGATAATTAAAACGCCCAAGCATCTATCGCTTTCTTTAGTTAGGACATCTTGTTAATTTTCAGAAACTTGGGCAACTCTTGCGCTCGATGAGGAAAAGGTCATCCAAGCCCTTGTTTTGGGTAGCTCACTTCGTCGGGTTCATACTCGAGGAAAGCTTTGCGTAATTACTTGGAATGAGATTCCCCAAAATCTGAGGTGAGATTGAAATCATCGCATTACCTTCCTGGATTTTTATAATCGTCGAGTAAAGTTATGATCCGTTCAATTGTACAAAACTCTTGACTTTGTAAGCATTTCATCATGTTGTTTCATGTTTAGGCTTGCTTTAGAGACGATTTATGACTACGTTTTCGAAATAAAACATGAAGACAAAATCCCACTAGAGATCCATGGGAAACTGCATTGCTGGATGTTGCCTTTAGTTGAGAAAGGCATTTTTCTTGAACCTAATTCATACGTAATCTTACTAAATTAAACACTTAAATAAAGGGAAACTATAAATCTATCACACCAAGTAACACGTCTCTGCGTCTGCACTCTATATCAGGTGCTGAAAAACTGTGACCAATTGTTCGACCTTCCACAAGGACAATTTGCGGTTCAAATTAATGAAAAGGACAAGATTAACCCTTCTTGCTTTACGTTCACACCTTCTGTCAAAGTATACCGTTCTCTGGTCCAAGTCTACACCCAAATGAATCCTGATGAAAAAGGTAGAGGATAGCTTCAGTAAAATACATTGCGAACGTGTCTCATGTAAGATTTTACTATTTCAACTCCACCTTTTAAGGTTCTGGAAGCGTTCAAAAGCTCTGCAGGAAACTATGGGGCACGGACTTGACAACTTGGGAGCAAAAATATATTCACGATTTAAGTGAAATCAATGTCAACATGTTTCAAAGGTGAGGATACGGAATAAGCAGCGATAAAGCCGTACATTTTGAACGATATGGAAAGAACTTTACATGTTACGTTTAATGTTATGAGATGTTTAACAAAACTACTGAATTTATGTACATTCCAGTGAAATCCATGTTGTCCGGATGACAAAGGAGTCAAACATGGCAGCCAACGTTTTGGCTGAGGTAGGTTTTAATTCTAATTGTTTCCTGAAACTAAGCTATGAGTATTGAAAGCAATAATGCCTAATATCATGTACTTCACATCCCATTCAGCACTTCCAAAAACAATGGATTGAGTCCTACGAGAAGGAAATTCTCCCTTTGATAAAACCACCCGTAATTGGAAATAAGATTCCAGAGAGGTTTCAAACCGAACCGATAGCAATTATCGGAATGAGCTGCCGACTCCCTGGAGCCAACAATTTGGATGAATTCTGGAAATTACTGATGGACAGAGTAGATGCGATTGCTTCCATTCCACAGAATAGAATGTCTCCAGGGGAGAGTTCCCTATCAAAACTCGGAGGGTACTTAGCCTGTCCGGTGGCCGATTTTGATGGAAAGTTTTTTGGAATAAGTCCTGTAGAACTATCTTTACTAGATCCCCAAATAAGATTACTCCTAGAAGTCCTCTGGGAGGCTTTGGAAAACGCTGCAATCGATCCCCAATCTCTGCAGGGTACTGATACAGGGATATTTACTGGAGTATGGACAAACGACTACAAGGAGTTAATAAACCAGTCTTCCAATCCGGATCAAGATTTTTTCAGGAAATATATGGGAAATTCTCAAGGAGTTGGCGCTGGGCGACTGGCATTTCTTTTGGGTGTCACTGGTCCAAATATTGCAACCGAGTCTGGCTGCTCATCTTCAATGATTGCTGTGGACATTGCTTGTGAGAAGTTGAGACAGGGGAAGACATCTTTGGCCTTGGCTTGTGGGGCAAACCTGATCCTTCACAAGTTTAAAGATACTGACCTCGGAAGCCTCACAGCTCCAGATGGACACTCAAAAACCTTTGATGCATCAGCAGACGGCTTTGGGAGAGCTGAGGGGATAGGCGTTTTAGTTTTGAAGAAGTATTGTGACGCAGTTCGAGACGGAGATAGGATTCATGCATTAATTAGAGGTATGGGATCTGCCCAGGAAGGCATCAGCCGTAGTTTAGGTACCCCTACGGTTCATTGCGAGGCTCTTGCCATGAAAATGGCGTTGAAAGAGGCTGGAGTAAATCCTTGGGAAGTTAGCTTTGTAGAAGCCCATGGTACCGGAACTGCTGTCGGGGATCCTTTGGAAATGGCTGCAATAGCTGAAGCCTATTCGGAAAGGAGGACCGCTCCACTTGTGGTTGGTTCAGTAAAAACTAACGTGGGTCATACGGAGTCCTGCTCGGGAATTACTGGCATTATAAAAACAGTTCTGTCACTACAAAATGAGATTATTCCAGCTCACTTGAATTTCAAAACTTTGAATCCTAACGTGAATTTGGATGCAGTTCCAGCAGTCCTTCCCTTGGAGCCTGTAGCTTGGCCTAGGAAAGAAGGTAAGACTAGGTTTGCTGGAGTTAGCTCATTCGGAATAAGTGGAACGGATGCCCATGCAATAATTCAAGAGGCTCCAGAGGCTCTTGAAAGCTCTCGAAACCTCCACTTCACCCGACCTCAGCATGTTATCACTTTAAGTGCTAAATCGGATACGGGTCTAGATGCCATGCTTCAACAATATACCGATGCTTTTTCCAAAGAAAATATTGACTTGGGAGATGCAGCTTTTACTGCAAACACTGGCAGATCCCACTTTAATCATCGGGTTGCAGTTATGGGTAAAACCGGATCGGAAATTTCAAAAAATATACAGAAAAATGCCTTCATTCGGGGACGAATTTCAGACGACGAGCAAAAGCTATGTTTCCTGTTCACCGGCCAAGGTTCCCAATACGTTGGAATGGGAAAGGAACTTTATGACTCTTCTCCAGTATTCCAATACAACTTTGACAAGTGCGAGTCAATCCTAAAATCAAAATTTGGAATAGCAATACGACAAGTTTTGTGGGGTACTGAAGGAGGAGAGGAATCCAAGAAGGAGTTATCTAGGACAATTTACAGTCAAACATCAATCTTCTGTATTGAATACTCTCTCTTAATGCTCTGGAGGTCCTGGGGCCTTAAACCAGACTACGTTATTGGTAGCAGTCTTGGAGAATTCTGTGCCGCAGTTGCTGCAGGGATCCTCGACCTTGAAGGAGCCCTTACCTTAGTTGCTCAACGAAGTCGTCTCATTGACAGTCTCCCAAGCGGTACAATGGTCGTGGTCAAATCTGACCAAGTGTCCGTGGAAAAACTATTCAAAGCATTTCAACAAGGCCAGAAGGAAATGTGGTTGGATTTAGCAGCAACAAATTCCCCTGACCAAACTCTCCTTGCAGGAGAGACAGCCACTTGTCAGAAATTCATGTCATTCTGCATCAATAACAATGTCAAAGCAATAATTCTAGACGCCACCCACGCCTTCCATTCTCGTCACATGGACCCAATCCTAGAGAAATACAGGGAGATAGCTAAAACCCTAAAGTATCAGCCAGCAACTTGTAAGTTTATTTCAGGAATGGATGGAACATTAGCTGGGAACGGTCATGTAAATGCCGATTATTGGGTTAGACATACAAGAGAAAGTATCCGGTTTGCAGACGCTTCCAAAGTTGCAGAGGCAGAGGGATGCAAAACGTTCTTGGAAATCGGACCGCAGCCCATTCTCTCTGCCTTGACTATGGCCAACATCCAGCATCCTATTTCATGCTTACCCAGTCTCCGTAAAAATGCCGATGCATGGACTACAATTCTCACCTCTTTGGGAAAACTTCACGTAAACGGATTTAAAGTTGACTGGCGAAGCTATGACCAGTTCTACGGAAGGAAGAAGATAACCCTGCCTACGTATCCTTTCCAGAGGAAGAGGTTTTGGTTCGAAGGCGTTAAATCCACCTCTGGTTTACACTTAACCGGGGAAGTTATCCACCCCTTGATCGGCTCGGCGATTCCTAATGCAACAAAAAGCTCAATATATCAAGGGAGCTTGGAACTAAGTAAAATTCCGTACGTGAAGGATCACGCTATTGGAGAGAAGGTCATATATCCCGGAGCTGGATACATGGAAATGTGCATGGCAGTCGGTTACTCAACAACTCAGGGACTGACCAAAAAGCTAGAAATGCCGTCCACACCCTTATCAATCCAAAACCTGACCATAGAAGCTCCCTTCCTCTTGGAGGAAGATGAATGTTACCAAGTACAAGCTGTAGTTGAGCCTGACGAAAATGGAGAATCTAAAATATCCCTATTCAAGCAAATGGCTCATGAAGACGGAACCAAGAAATGGATTCGCCACGCGTCTTCTGAATTCACCTCTTATGCTCTCCCGCATGAAGATGAGAAAGCCCATTTGGTGAAGAATTTCCAAGATATCCGAAATAGATTCAAGGTTGAAGAAGAAAATGTTTCGAATTTTTACTCAGAACTTAACGAAACCGGCCTCAAATTCGGTCCCTTGTTCAAGAGTCTTAGCAAAGTGTGGAAAAATTCTGGTATTGGCGAGTTACTGGCAGAAATACCCTGTCCCCCTGAATCCTCTGATTATCTTTGCCATCCTATAGTCATTGATGCAATGATCCAAGCCTTAATGGCCAGCAAGCTAGAGAGCATAAAGAACCTCCAAGTTCCGGTGAAAGTTGAGAAATTTATTTGGTTCGCTCAGCATGATACACCGACCCTCATAGCCCATGCATTTTCAGCCCAAGGAACAATCAACCCCAACAGCGTCGCTTTGTACAATTCTGAAGGAACTTTACTGGCTTTGATGACCGGCGTAACCCTTGTGGAAACAACAATGTCCGCAATTACAAATGCAATCGACCAGCAGAACCTAACTCTTCCACAAGTCTACGAAGAAGTTTGGAGAGCTCGACCCGGTCCTTTGCAAAACCGACCCGATATGCTATTGGCTTTTCAGGATGGGCTATTTCCACCAGAAGTATATACCAGACTTGAGAAATACAACAATGTAAGTGAAACGGACGATAGGAATTTTGCTAAAATTAACCACTTGTGCTACGCCTACATACAAAAAGCCATGCATGACGTTGGATGGAGCCCGTTCCTTGGAGAAAAGGTTAACGCTACTGACTTTTGTAAGAAGTTATCCTTAGTATCTTCCCTGACCCGATTGGTAAATCGCTTTTTCATAATACTCCAAGAAGAAGGGTACGTTTCCGGGAAACAAGATCAGTGGGGTCGATACACTGAATTCACAGTAGTAAAATTGCCACCCACTCCCTCCGAAATAAATATGATAATTGAGTCAACCTTAAAAGAACTTGGCTACGGAACCTCCAGTTCCATAGGTCCGACCGAATGCATTGCTCAGGTAGCTCCTCAAATCTCATCAGTTTTGCAAGGAAAGGCTAAAGCTGTTGAAATACTTTTTCCGGAAAATGCCCAAGGTCAGAACCTAGCCGAACTGTTCTACGAAACCGGTACAATTTACAAAATAGCAGATGCCCTAGCCAAAAGTACTTTCAGATCTTTCGTGGAAACTTTTATGAGACTCCCCGAGGATAAAAGAGGCGTTCTAAAAATCCTCGAAGTTGGAGCAGGAACAGGGTCTTTAACAAAGCGTATCCTTCCCATACTCGAAGAACTACATGTATCTTATTCCTACACTTTCACTGACATTTCCCCCGGCTTCTTTTCCAAGGCTCAGACCCAATTTCAACCCTACTTGAAAAATATGAATTTTGAAGTACTAAATCTAGAGAAGGATCTTCTCGAACAGGGCTTTGCTCCTGAAGAATACGACCTCGTCCTAAGTGTAAACGTGTTACACATTTGTACAAATCTGGCACAGTGTGTCAGAAAGATCCGCCATTTAACTTCCCCAGGAGGAGTTATTCTCGTTAGTGAATCAACCGCCCCCTTCAGAGAGTGTGATGTTAGCTTCGGCCTCTTTCCTGACTTTTGGCTGTATCAAGACTTCAAATTACGGCCTAATATTTGCTTCATTGATAGACAAAAATGGTCGAATCTTCTCCAGGAGAATGGATACGATAAAGTTGGATGCTTCGACTGCCTTAACAATTTCGGTGGACAGATTTATGCAACAGCTAGTGAGGATTTACCCCAGCTTACTAAAACTATTACTCATGGGACAACAAAGTCTTGGATTATATTTGGAGATTCTCAGTCCCAGAAAACAAAGTATTTTATTAACCGCTTGCAATCCTCAGAACGGCAGGTCGTTTTGGTAGAAAGGGGAGAAAAATTTGGTAAAACTGGCCCTAATCTTTTCAAAATATCTCCCTACGTTAAAACAGACATGTACAAGTTGATAGAGCAGGCCAGAGGTAGCACTTCTGTGGAAGGGATCTTATTCTTATGGGCTCCAGATAACCCTGAAGACTCTAATCAAAAACGCTTCACAGAACCCTTCCTATACCTTTCTCAAGCTTTGTGCGATTCCTTGCTTAAACCACTTCCAAAAGTATTTCTTCTAACAGAAGGCTCCGTTCAAGTAGGAGATCACGTAGTATCAAGCCCATCAGCCGGAGCGTTGTTGGGTTTGGCAAGAAGCCTTCGATCAGAAATGCCCCACCTCCTCTGCAAAAGTATCGACATTGATCCCGTTGACAAAACATCAACCAAACTACGAGAAATCTATATGGAACTTTGGAAAAAGGACCCAGAGACCCAGGTCGCTTATCGGCAAAGGAATCGCCAAGTTCCGAGACTCACAGATACTAAATTTGCAACAAATAATCTGACCATACCCTCATCCCCGCGGTATGCTCTAGCTCTTCCTGCCACCAGGTCTATTAGTGACCTTAAATTCATCCCTCTGGGAACTCGACCCTTGGACGACCACGAGATAGAAGTGGAGATAAAAACATCTTCACTCAATTTCAAAGACGTTCTAGTTGTTCTCAAGCCTACAAAGCTGTTCGAAGAAAGAAACTCGATTGGAGATGACTTCGCCGGAAGGGTTTTAGGAGTTGGAGCTAAAGTTCCTGGGATAAAAGTTGGCGATGCTGTCTGCGGATGCATGGTAAATACTGGAGCAATGCCAAGTCATAAAATCGTTCCTTATCAAACCGTAGTAAAAATCCCCGATCATTGGACCTTCGAAGAAGCTGCAACTTTACCCGCTGTCTTCGCCACCGCTTACTACTGCTTAGTTCTACTATCTAAATTGAAACCAGGCGAGAGTATTCTCATCCACGCAGCCTCCGGTGGCGTAGGACTTTGTGCTATTGACCTTGCACAGCAGATGGGTCTTAAGATTATCGCAACAGCTGGAAATGCAAGGAAGCGAGCTTATCTAAGAAATCTTGGAATCCAGCACATCTTTAACTCTCGAAACCTGGATTTTGAACAAGAGATTCTAGACGTTACCGGTGGAATGGGCGTGGACATGGTCCTCAACTGTCTAACTTCACCAGGTTTTAAGGAAGCTTCGTTAAACGTGTGTGCTAAGGGGGGTAAATTTGTCGAAATGAGTAGATTGGACACATGGGAACCCCAAGAAGTTTATCAGAGACGCCCAGACGTCATTTACAATCTGGTTGATCTTACCTACACGAAGTTGGACGACTGGGCAACCCTTCTATCGAAGATGTATGAGTTTATGAGTACTAACAAAATAAAACCAATCCCTTCCGTAAAATTTGAAGTATTCCAAGTCCGTGAAGCTCTGCAGTATCTCCAGAAGGCGAAGCACATTGGAAAAGTCATTGTCCAACTTCCAGATCGGAGTCTTAAACTCGGACAAATGGTCAGTAAGGTAAACCTCTTCAATGACAGAAGTACCTACCTAATAACCGGAGGTTTGGGAGGAATCGGCCTCGAAGTTGCAAAATGGATGGCAAACTCTGGAGCAAAACATATACTCCTTATCGGCCGGAGCAAACCCAATCCTAAAGCAGTAGAGACTATTGAAACGTTGAACCAGAATGGAAAGCACGTTTTAAGCTTTTCTGTCGATGTCGGAATCTTGGCAGAGGTAAAACATTTCCTCGAGAAGATAAAGGATCCATCTCTAGACCTGCCAATGCTTCGTGGAATCATGCACGCAGCTGGGACACTTTCCGATGCGATTCTCACAAACCAAAACTGGTCCAAGTTTGAGTCATCATTCAAGCCAAAAGTACACGGAGCCTGGAACTTACACAATCTTACCCTGGACTACCCTCTAGAACACTTTATCCTATATTCTTCAGTAGCAACTACTCTGGGAACGGTAGGACAGGCCAACCACGCTGCAGCCAACGCATACCTAGACGCTTTGGCCTATTACAGACATTCCATAGGCCTCCCAGCCCTAACAATCAACTGGGGTCAATGGGGTCAAGTTGGGGTAGCGGCGGAAATTAAGATCAATAGTCTACGCCCCTTTTCTCCAATGCAGGGTATTTTGGCTATGGAACTGTACATGAAATCCCTCAAGCCCCAAGGTCTTGTTATGTCTGCGGATTTATCAACTTTTAAAAATACATGGCCACACACAGCAACTCTTATGGAGGAGATTAAAGGATCTGCTAACAGTTCAGGGAATTCAAAGAGCGATGGTAATTTTACGGTGGATGTGGAAAAATTCTATGCGGAATTGTCAATAACAGAAACCCCAGAAGAGAGACTGGTCGTGACCGTTCCTTATGTCAAGAGCATTTTAAGACACATTATTAAACTAGAACCCGACGAGGAGATTGATGAAAGCCAGCCATTCACAGATATGGGAATGGATTCTTTGATGATGATCGAAATGAAAAATTATATACAAGTTTTAGTCGGAAATAATGTCACCCTGAGCACCCGTGACCTTAGCAGTTGTCCTAATGTCAAGTTGATGAGCTCGTATGTGTCTAACCTCGCTTTTAGTGATCTTTCAAAAGATAAGGTGTGACCTTAAAATGTGAACGGTCATGTTCCGCCGAACATGTCGAATAATAACTTTTTCTCATTTCTAGGAATTTAAGGCTATTTTTACTCGGTTTATTGTTACTGTTGACGGCTACTATTCCAGGGTTACGAAACATGCCATGAAATCTGGCTTCTTTTAATTAAAACTTGACTTAAAATAAGTAAATTGTAAATGTATTTAATTCAGTATTATCAACAATAAACTCCCTTAAAAAGTATGATTATTCTCCACAAGAGCGATATTCAGCAATCCATTTCCGAATCTGAGCTTTCTCGATCTCCCTCGCCTTAATTACAGAAAGCGGATCTTTAGGGTTGGAACTCCTTAGGTCTAAATGATGAGCTCCTTCCGGGATAATAACCGCAATTAAACTATCCGACACGTTTTCCAGCACTCCCCCTCCATACCATGGATCCAGTAACCCGTTGCTAAAAACATTTCAGAGGTTATCACCAGAATAACTTTCCTGGCGTAGACAACGCTTGACCTTTGGCCCTTCACTGTATTACCACTAATACACTTAGTTTTATATGGGATTTGTACCTGAAAACAATATTAGAAGCTGCTCTAATATCATCTACGTTAGCTCCATACATCAGTTCCGCCATATGTGGTCGAGGTTTAACCCCAAACTTGTTTACACAATCATTCAAATACGCCTGAAGATCCCATTCCGCTGGCTCAAACATATCCGTAACTCCGTCAGAGCACATTGGCATTATTAGTTCTGTACAGGCCTGAGAAAATAAGGAGTTTAAAGCCATTTGTACCGTATTTTAAAAACGCTTGTGGAAATAATATAAGAATTTAAACATCAGCCAACCTGGAAATCCCACCCACTTGCCCCCAAAGATCCAACCGCTCCATCTGAAGAGTCTAAACAGGTCGCACTTCCAGTGTAATTGAAGTAAATGCTAATAGCTTTGAAAATGGACTTGAGAATGATTTTATCAGACTGATCTGGGTCCCCACTAAGGCTCGCACAGACGGCCTGTAATATAAAATATTGCAAGTATTCTTCTGAACTTTCCCTTGATAATAAAACAAGCACAAGGTAAACTTTTTCCGATAACGTACATTTACAGGATTGCCCGGAACTGGTTCCAGAAACGAATTCTCGTAGGGATAGTCGATCATTGCTAAATAGCCGTATGCTGCTGTCAGCCAATCCTTCAACTCCTTCAAACCCCCAATTCCCTTTATGGGTTTACACAGCCTAAACGTCTTGGAAATCCAGTCCAATCCTCCTTCTACAAAATGGACAAACTTTACTCATTCCAACTAGCCTAATGTACCTTTACTTAAACCCGTATGAAGATAAATTCACGTTATCCAAGAAAATGCATTTTCAGAACTTTCTTGTCAACGGTTTGCCTGGGCAATTTATCTTTACGGACATCTTTACCTTATCTTAATGGGCATTAGGTTGCCAGAAGTTATAAGTTATCTTTACTAACCACTCTTCCCCATAGAATTAAAAACAGCCCAAGATTTCTTTATAGTTTCCGAGCAATTTTTAGACACTTTGTTAAAATCATTAGCAACAATTTTCGCATAGCTGTTACACGGGGCTGTAAACTGGAAAATCGGGGCAGAGGCTGCAATCCCACTGTATTTATGATAATAAAATACGCAATTATTTACTCATCCCTCTCTGTAAAGCTTTCCCAGCCCTTCCAACGTATTATTAACCCAATACCCTTGGATAACATGGGGATACTTCATTCTCATCCAGGCAGTCAACATTCCTCCATAAGATCCACCAAAAGCTATTACAGGGCTCCGCCTAGCATTTTCCTTTACTTTATACCACGTAAGAAAGTCGGCAAAGTCGGCCAACGCCTGTTCCGAGCTAAGGTATCCACTTTTATCCGGAGTCTTTAATTAATTACATCTATTTAAAAAACCTGTACAGTCTGTAGAACCTTATTCATTCATATAATCTATTACTCACTGTGAGGGAATCATTTCCAAAAGGCATGGAAGCCCCGTAGTAGCGATGCTCTGCAAAAAGTACCAATGCTCCAAACTCGGGAGCAATGTCCCACATTAAGCCAGTATTCTGAGCAAATACTTCTATAAACCCTTCATTCCCCGTGTAAAAGAATATCGGCCCATCTCCCGTTTTATTCCAGTATGTATCATTGTAGAGGTACTTTATCTTAAACGTGTTATTTGTCGCAAATCCGAAGTGATCTAACTGCAAAAATTAACAGGACGTTACTTTAGAATTACATGAAACCTATGCTAATATGTATAACCCTCAATTAATTTAAGTTTCCAGAGGCTATTATAAGTATTATATTTCTGAGATATTATTTAATTATTTAAATCCGTTGTTTTTTACTTACGGGTACTTCGAAATAATCCGTTTTGAACACATAGTCCGCTGTAACTAGAGAAAATATTGATACTAAAGTAACCGTTACTATTTTCCAAAAGGGGAAAAGTCTATTTCTATTTAGACTACAATCCATGGTTCCAGTCTTCCAGTTTAACTTAAATTGTTCAATAAATTTCGAAATAAAATGATCTTAAAATGCAAAAACAAACTCGATCGTTTATTTATAATATTTATAATATTCGCCATGCATAGTCTGGACTTGACTAGGTAATAAAAACGAGTAAGGTTAATATTTTACTTAAGAATATCTTCCTGCATGTATTTAACTTATTGGAAGGTAATGATTTGTTTAAAGTACTTTATACAGTTTAAAAGCCTGTAAGAAAAGTACATTATAGAACAGTCGTGGACATTTACTCGAGTCTTTGATATTTCATGGATGGTTTCTTCTTCACATGGATAAAGTTTAAGATACTGAATGAATTAGATATTCATGAAGTCAAAGCCCTGAAACCTAATCCAAGAATTATTTTAATCTCTCTCAATCCTCTCCTCATTCCAGACACTTTTATGTTTGACCTTAGCTTTTTTATGAATATGATAAATCCGGCCTTCCAAATCCAAAACTCAGTTTATAAAAGTTGCATAGCTTATCGTAGAAATTTGGTTTTATTGATTTGAATATAGATTTTTCAATGCATTACAAGTCTAAGGTTGCTTAAAAATCAATGTTACTTTACCTCTTCTGGTCCAGAGCTGCTCACCTCAAGCTTAGCTAATGATGCTGACTCTTTTTACCTAAAAGCTTTATTGACAAGCGGAGCTTCTTTATCGAGAAAACCTTCGAGGCTTAAGAAGCAAATGTTTTCAATAGATTACCATTCGATTTTTTAGTTCAAGTAATCCTAAAATTTAGTCCAGTTTGAATCAATTTACAAATTAAAAATATAAAAAAGTCTTGAACTTGACAATTGGTTAGTTAGTTTATTAGATTTTTTCCAATGTAAAAATAAATTAGGACTCTTTTAAATGCAAATAAGAAGGAAGTAAGAGGAAGGTTAGAAATAACCAGAACATCCCGAGTTTTATTATTAAGTCACATTTATATTGTGCATGACAAATCACATCAGTTTTAAATTTAGTTAGCTCATTATAAATCAGTAAATCACACACAAATAATAAAACTAATCAAGATATGAACTGCTCAATAGCTCGGTTGACCTCTTCAGGCTTATCATGTTGGATAAAATGACTCCCAGGAATGTACAGAACCCTAGCATCTCTCACGTATTCTTTAGACATCTCAGCCAAATCCTTCTCCAATGCTATGTCATCCTCTCCCCAGATTATCAACGTGGGCATCTCAATCATTGGAAGTGCGGCTGCAGTTACTGTGAAAATGTTTCTATAATAGTTCATCGGGGGTGTCCAAGCTCCTTTAAAAATCACCCGTAGATAAATTAGTATTGCATCATCTATATCTACTGAAAAACAGCATATCTCCTAATTAATTACAGCAGCCTGTTCTAAAAGGTAGCCGTGCTAAAATCCCAAGCCCCAAGCTCCTTGTAATTGAATACAAGCACATGCTAAAGTTATCAAGATATATGGCATTGTAATTGTTAAAATTCTCATGCATTGTTTACCCTTTCTGGCCCAAGTGTACTTGTAGGCTTCTAGATCCTGATCAGAAATGGATTTCCCGAACATCCTCTTAAAAATATTCAAATCATCTGTCCTAGCAGAAATCTCGGGTAAAAACGGTATTTGGAAAAAGAACATGTACCTGTAAAACAACCATGAAATATGTCACATTATAAATAAACTAAACCCCGCAATTTCATTATTTTCAACACAATTACTATTATTCTACCATGATTTCAAAAACTGGAACGGTGAGCTCAAGATTTTTTTTCTAAAAGCTGCAAAATGTGGAGCATTTAATATAACAAGTTTCTCTATATGTTGAGGATACTTTGCAGCCACATTCCATGAAATTGCACCACCCCAATCGTGAGCTACAAGAATACATTTTTCCCTTCCAAGGGCCTTCACCAATTGTACAATGTCTTGTTCCAGGTTCTCCATATTGTACGCCGAGACCTTGGAGGGTTTATCCGATTCTCCGTAACCCCTTAGGTCAAATGCTACTGCCCTATTTATTTGTATCAATAAAATAAAATCCATTCCAATTGTCTCATTCCAAATAATGTTAGAAACTCCAAATAATTGTACCAATAATCCTTCCCAAAATGTTTGAGCTGTCTCCTCCAACTAAACCAAAACTCGGGATAACCATGGACAAATAGTACAAGAGGCTTGGAACGATCCCCATTTTCCACGTAGTGGATTTTTACATCCTAGAAAAAAACCCGCATTATAATAGAGGACCTTTTATAATGTATTTATGGAACTTTACTACTGTTTTCTTTCAATGAATTTAAGCAAATCTCTCCAAATAAAATACCTTTAGTCTAATATAAGAATGCCGGCCGTAGGCCGTATCCTGCAGACAAAGTGGGGGCAGCGTCCGTTCCTTAACATTAAAAAATTCGGGACCCCTTGTAAATCTTCTGAAGAGTAGAAGAACAGCAACAAGTCCAGCATAGAAGAGACCTATTGTCAAAACTGTTCCTCTTATTAGGAGATATGTAGCCAACTTTTTAGTGCTTTCCATTATTATTCCTGTTTTTCATCAGATCAGTTCCTTAAAATCTAGCCAAGACTTACTGGTTGGCTTTCCTAAACAACTTTACTACTTGGCTGAATTACTTGAAGTTAAATATCCCATAAAATACTCATGCAAAAACCCACCGGCCGGCGAGTAAGACTTGGTGTGATGAAATTATGAGATCACTTTAGCTGAAATCCAATGCATTAGCTCTTGTATAAAGTAAAGTTATAACATACAACGAACAAGAAAAAAGTCAAGCACACAGTGAAGTGATGAATCTATTTGCTAGGTAAAATTGACCTTGATGCTCTTAATGTTATATCAATGAGGTTTTAATCAAATAGAGCCCTCAATTTTGTTTGTCATGCTTGCCGTTTATCTTCAATTAATAGCCAGGAGGGCTACTGATTAGATTTTAGGACCATGAAACTTTATAACTATTTATACTGCTACTAATAGTTGGAAAGAACGGGGCTGTTATTAAATGCAGGGATACTCCGTGAAGACAACGTTATTTTATCAAATGTAAAAAAACCTGAACGTGTTTTCAATTACAAAGTGATAAAGTCTAATATGTCATCACCTAAAATCCTCTCTTATTTTATGCATGAACATAAACTGAAGCTGACGTATTCATTTGGTTGTCCTGTACTGTTTAAGAACATGGTCCGTAGTCCAAAGATAAGATAAGTTCATGTTCAAAGCGTCCATATAGCACAACTCTACTGTACTGTACAACTCTGTACAATCGAGAATACATTCAAAGACAAGACACCAGATTTACAGTATATTTTTTATGGAAATTTTATTATGTACTTCTGACTTTTAATACTGACTTTGATTTGGTAAAAAGTAATTATGCATTAGCGGACATTTAAAAAGCTTGAAACCAAATTTTTATTGATTGCATTTTTGTCCCTCTTTTATAGTTCCTCCTCGTATGTCTCCGTATCGGTTTAAATTTACTCAAGCTTAATTAAACTAAGCAATTAATTTCTCCAGTTTTTGCTTAACGCAGTATTCTGTCTTTTTCCTTTCGTACGACTTACCAGGGATTATAATTCTACTTCTGTATGCCTTTCAATCTAAAAATCCACATTTTTATAGTTAAATTAAACTAGAAGTAGGTATTTGTGAAGCTGCAGGATGCAGCTTAGCTCTATGCTCTTGTGGTATGTGGAATAAAATGTATGCATTACAAAGTAACCAGTACAATATTTCAATTCATAAATAAGTGAGATACATTCGACCAAGATACCTTAACCTTATTTCCATGTTAAAGATGTAAAAAAGTGCACCATTTATTCTTAATTTACTACTTTTCGGTTCTATACAAAAAGGGCAGATTTGTAGATAGACCACTCGGGGGTGTTATTGTTAGTATTAATTCTACCTAGGCAGTATAACTTTTAACTCCCAGTTAAAACTATTTCTTGTTTTTGCGACTGCTACTCTTTTTCAACTTCCACCCTTTCCCATTGAAGAAAGACTTGTAGTTGAACTCTTGAGAGACAAATCCACTGGAGACCAACGTCCTTTTTGAAGATCTGTGCTGAACATCGTAAGAAAACTCATCCGGTAGTTCGGGCATTATTGCATCACCATCTGATAACTTGAACCAGCGTTCTATCTTTGAACGGGGTGTTAGCTATAAATCATTATAGTAGAAATTATAAAAAACATTAAATAATTTTTTTGCTTTGCTGCAGTTTGTCTGTGCGATTTATTTGATGTATTATGATCTCCATTTTATGTATGCTAAATTATTACGGTTTGCTTGCATTGCCATTTTGGAGTTAGTAGGATATGACATGACATGCCAATTAATACTATCAACTGCTTTTATCCTAAACTAACTCGAAAATAAATAAGCCCTTCAATTAGAAGCTGTATCTATTTCCAATGTCCTCTAAAATTGACCATTTTCTTAAGTTTAACTACCACGTTGCTCATAAGAAACTATAACTGAGAAACACCCTGATAAAAGTCAAGTTCACTGTCACAAACAGTCTAAGGAGGTCTTGACCTTATGGTAGTGTCCATGCTCCAATAAAAATAATGTTGTCTCGTATAATTCATATTTATGTTTTAAGATATGGCAGCAATGAAGCTTGAACTGGTTTTACGTTAGTACAACTAACTAAGTATGTAAAAGTGATCCATTCTAAAGAGGTTTGATTGAGCGAGTGTGAAAATAAATAGATGCAAAAAGACCGGATAGATAAATGTGTTTCGAATAAAGCGTTGCGTTTATTTGGTAGTATGCCTCTGCCAACTTGTCCTCTGAACTTGTTCCATCAGCTCCGATCTGTGCGTAACCTTCTCACTAACACTCCGACCAATTGATCTGCTTTCCAAAGGTCTTATTATCGGGTCGATGGGGACCCCTTTTGAGGTAAAATTTTGATAAGATCGTTGTGAAGCTGACCCTTGAAGAAGGACGTTCTGCTCGTATAAAATTGACTCGAGTAAGGCTGAATTTTGACGGCGAAGGGAATCCACTTCTTGGAATGTTGGGTAGGTAAGGACCTGCTAGGAGCAAATATTATAGATTCATAGTGATAGTGGATAAGCTCCAAAGATTACAATAGATAAGCAAGACAATTTAAGCTGCGTGCTTATCAAACAAAAGGTTAAGAACTTGCACAGCGTCGCCAACTGTAGTACAACACAAGCTTAAAATAAAATGGGATATTTATGCAGGTATAGTAAATATGTGCACATGCTTTTTAAATGAACAATAAAAGTAGCAATTAGGGCAAAACATGCAAAATTATGTCCAGAATCACAACAGATAACGGCAAACAGTAAATAAAACCCAGTCAGCAGTCCTTATTAAAATCCTATCCTCCTAACATGCACCTACCTTCACTGCCAAAGGTAAAACTCCATTGAAATAGCCTGAAAAACTCGTTAAAACTCCATGCATTTAACCACACTTATGCAACTTGTTACAAAAACCCAAAAAACACATTCAGGGTTTCACAATCTCCATCCATAAACACTCTTCTAAACTTCACGCACAACAAACTGAACAATTTCATCCTTTTTAAAACCTTACCTGAGGCAACTGCGTTAAATGATTTCCTTCCAATTCCTGAATATGTTTAACCAAAGAATGTAAATGGTCAAGTAGCTCCTTATTGTGCAGAAGGAGTTGATGCGTTCTTCCCTACAAAAATTCATAACCACACCCACCCGAACTTATTGACTGATTGACTGACCCTTGACCTTTGAAATCTTATTTCTATGCATAAAAAATACCTGTGCTTCAATCCTGGCATTAGTCTCCGCTTGAAGTTGATCCCTAAGGAGTGTAACCTGTGCCAATGCAGCCTGAGTCTGCTGTTGCTGCTGTTCCAATTTCTCCTGCAATAGCTTCGTTTCATGGAGATTAATAAGCGAGTCTAAATTATCGACAAAGGGACGCTGCTGCTGTTGCAGTTCCATTAATTTATTGCACTCTTTACTACTACCACTTAATTGCTGGAGTTCCTGATGGAACTTTTTATGCTGCTGATGTTGCAGTTGGATTTGCTGCTGTTGATGTTGCTGGTGGATGGACGAGTGTAAAATCTGATGATGATGGGGGGACTGTGGGGGTGGGGGCTCTTCGAATTTACTACACCTTTCATCCTCCACATCTCCCGATTTATCCGACTTGCTATCCGTTGTTGTGATTACTTCGTCTGAAAGCAAGTCTATGGATTTATGCTCTTCGTGATCTTCAACAGCAGCCGTGGGGGAGGGGAGTTCTACCTTTTTTAGAGTTGAAGACGTCAGGCGGATCGGCTCGATTACTTTTGGGGACTCTTCTGAAGTATCGACGAATTTGTTGTGACATACTTCAAACGCTTGGCCAACCGTTCGAACTATTCTCATCGCTTGGGCCTGGAGAAAATAGAGAGTATTTTACTCGAAGCTTTTAAAGCAAATGTTTAGTAGTTTTCAGTACCGGTCTTTTGAGAATTTATATAAGATAGCTTTTTCTTTAACCAGAAAAACGCTGAAACACTCGATCCTACTAATTCCATATGTATTCATCTTTAGGGTTTTTATACATTAAACTTTCATCAAAGATAATTCCTTGTTTTTAGCATATCATGGGCAAGTCAAGTATATTTCGGCGTGTGCATATTAAAATCCCATTTACCCAATACACTGTCAGTATCTATAAAAATATCCCTTCAAAAGTTACCCAAAAGACCTTTAGTTACAAATGCACACAACTATAAATGTCTGCCGTATCTACCACTGCATCTGCCTTGAACACATCACCAACTTTTTCAAGGTCTTGGTCGCAAGCTCAACATTAAAGTTAGGCTGTACAACGCACGACAAAAATTACTACCTAAATAATTCGAAATCCCAGCCTAAAATTACAGGTCTAAATGACAATTTCACTATGAATCCTCCTTAGCTTTATTTTAAATAAAATTAGAAAAATTAGTCTATGAAATCAAACCTCCAAAGAGTCTTCAACTTCCTCGGCAATAATTTTCATATTATTTTCCGATTCGACTTCTGGCTCACGAAAACTCAACTTTTTCAAAGGTTTTTTTAAAATCAAGGTACTCATTTTATCTCCTCGTCTTTTTTATTTTTCCAAACAAAACTAATATAAAAAAACAAAGTATTTTAATAAACTACAATAACTTATTCCCTTCCTCCTCTACTCCTAATATCCTATAAAATACTGAGTAGATGAGACGGATTTAGATTTACAGTTGGACACTAAATTACACGACGACTTTTATTTAGCCAAACATCGTCTAAAGGCCACCGTCGTCAGTTAGTGTTTTATGACTTGCTATTTATAAACTTTTCTATTTTAAGACTTGAGTCGGGTCGGGAGGGATCGGAACATTTGCGAAAATACTGCTAAAATCCCCTCACATCAGCTTCCGAACACATACAAATTTTTATAAAAGGATAGATATTCCACGTACCTTTTTCGTTGCCTTGAAAACGCAACAATGAAACGTGTTTGATGAGGTTTCTCGGGCTATGTAGGAAAATATTTTGACATCCTGAGAATCGTGAGATACGTAAAATATTCTGGAGACAAAATAGAAATTAAAAACCAACTTAATTACCCTATTACTTTGCACTATTGATCATTCCTGTCATTGAAACCTTACCTATAAATGGGATGCGAAAGAAGTAACATATTGCTTTCATTTACATCTTTGTACTTTTGCGTAGCTGCGGCTATTATTCGTCTCTGGAAATTAATATAGAAAATTAATCATTACAAATACTCAACAACAGCGAATAAGAAGTCAGTTCCAAAACACTTGTTACTGTTTCCAATTACGCCATTCTATGCAAAATGGTGAACGACTTCTTTTTTAAAAAAAAATTAACCCCACCTTTCTAGACCGTTTCTGTTTTCTAAGAGTAGTTTTAATCCCATCTATTCCTATCGTAATCGTAACCTTCTTCTTCTTGATACCCTTTTGCTTGTACTCAAACTAGGGAAACAAAAACAGTTATCATTTTTATGATAATAAATCCGTGTTATTTACAATTTTCACAACCAATTAGCCTCATCCATGCAAAAGATTTGGTTGGCTGATAAGTATATTCATAAGAAGTAACAAGATCCGTCAAATTAATTACCCGAACACGTCTCATGGCAGCGACAATCTCGACCCGACTCGTGGGTCGGGAAATGTCCATAGACCCGATGAACTATTCAAGAAATAACCAAAAGGTTAATTAACCCCGGAATAAAACCCCCTCCATCTCCACTTATAATAAATACCCCAGTCACCCCCACAGCTACTGGGATATACCCCCAAATAATATTAAACAAGTTACCTTGCAGTTAAACTGAATCCCTTGAACAAAAGCCTCGTCAGGCATGATCCTACCGTCTAGTAAATCTTGAACTAAAGTATACGGGTTTTTTACGGGGTTTTTTAACTTCTTCATTTGAGTTTTGAGATTAAATTTTGGCCAGTTTCCAACTGGGTCAGAGCACCAATCACAGCAATAAAATTATACAGTCAGAGTCCCCTCTTCTACCATACCACTCAGAATAACCACCGAGTCAGTCAGTTTACTATTTCAAAAAAGTCATACAAACCCTTCTCATTTCCCTTCTTAATGAAATGCATGATGAATTTCTTGGATATTGGATTGCTATTATTGATATTCCTATGAAATTTCTATCCCTAACTCTCTTCTCTACCTACTTACTCACTTACTTAGCTTTTATTTGCATAACAAACAATCAAACTTTACACACACACCCTGATGATACCTTGGTCGCCACCAGTTATAACAATGAGTAAATAAATGATGCTCTCATCACCAAACCCTCGTCATTCATCATAATGCTAGTCAATAGTTAGTTATTTAGTTGGAGGGATTACCAATTGGCAATTTATTTAGTCAGTAAGTTAGTCAGAAGTAAGGATGTTCATGTTGGAAATGATGTCGAGTCTCTATGTCACTGAATAAGCAGATAGTTGGAATTTTTCATCCCTCTTCAGACCTCAGCTTCCCTTGGCTGTCTATCTATCTACCTCGAGCAATGTAACTACAATTATTGTTATTACAAAGTAACTTTTTTACACACAGTTTCATCCCCTTCTTGCCTTCCCTTTGGATTGCATGCTAGAGCTTTAGGAGGTTTTTATGTGAGTCATTGAATTGCAGATTTGAACCAGGTAGAGCCAAAGAAAAGGTGTAATAGTTGAATGAGTAAAAACCTGTTCTTATGCCATGCCATGGTGGTGTGCTTTTTAACCCTCTCTTTCCTTACTTTACTTTTTACCAGGCTCCAAACAAATATTATATATTCTTATTCTTTGCTGGTGAATCCCGTGGGCTCATCTCATCTCTTCGTTTCATGTTTTATTGCATAAGTTGTAGTAAGTTTGTCGGGAGGGTTCGGTTGGTTTGCTAGAGTGAAGGATTGCATTGAAATAGTAGGGAAACGGATTTGTTGGGAATTGGGAAGTTTGGCATGGGAAGTTGAAGGAGGTTGGTTGGTTTGGTAGGTATTAGTTTAGGTAGGGAAGGAATGCTGATGCGTGTACTGAGAGTTTTTAGAGAGATTTTTTACCATTTTGCTACTGCTACTACTAAGAGGACTGGTCTGGGCTCTGGCGTGCCTTTCTTACTTTTATGTATATCGTATTTCCGGTTTTAATTCCCTGTGAAATACTTTCCCTGGGTCGGTCGGCATACAGACATGATATTGATATTTGGATTGCATGCTTACAAATGCAAATGTTTCTTAGAAAAAATACAAGTAATCAATCAGGTTTGCAAAAGTGCATGATATGCATCGTACTTGTTTTACACCACCTGTAGTATTAGTTATTACAATACCGGTAGCTTACTTAGCATTAGGTTTTTACTTCGCGTTGGTTCCCAGGTTATGAAAAGCATCCCCCAGCAAAACATTCCCCCAGCAAACAATTCCCCCATGGCTTCCAGCCTAATGTTAAACTCTCCGTACTTAATATATATTTAAATTCCCCTGGACGATTATATCTCGAACTACGGTAGAACAGATAAGGGGATGTTTTTTCCTAGAGTTAATCAGGATGCGGATGGTTACCACCGAAGAAGACTAACTAACTTGATAATACTGCTACCTACTACCTAAATGAAACCAACAACAGAACATGGTCAAAGTTTTAAACCCTGACTAAGCTACGGTCTACGGTTGTTGTACATGCATGAAAATTCATCTCTGTGTAAGAATTTTTATGCAGGTAGGCATAATATACCTACCTTTTAGGTATTTTTATCGTTGTACGTTTCGGCAGTTGGTTAGAGTTCGAAGGGGGGTTTCCCATTGTACTCTGTTGATTACAACTTATGATTTAATGGGTGAGTGGAGATAGTATCACGTACTAAAGGTACTGTATGTAGGCATATTATAGTTGTTAGATAGTTTTGATCTAATCCTAGAGCTAATTTTTGATCTGGTACGAACTCCAGTCTGATGTCTAAACAAGAGCCGAGCAGAACAAGGGCGATAGATAGGTAGTAAAATTAAAATTACTTTTCAGTTCATTTGTTCTATAGTTGTTGGAGGATGTTTGAGTGCGAACTTGAAGCATTGTAGTTTCAAATATACAATATGTTTTACATTACTTTCGTGCATTGTTTGAGGATGTATAGCTTTATGTATGAAGGTAAAATGTAGGGATTTCAGTTTGATATGATCCAGCGAAAGTGTTTGCTGGCTGATCTGATTGTGCAAAAGATATAATTGAAAGTCAAGGGCAAACATATATATCTATGGAACATCGGAAATGGCTGAAAATAAACTAGTCCTCACAATACATATTATTATTGTGTTTAGAAATAGATAGAGCTTCAAAATAGAACTACTGCAGTCGTACTTCCTGCCGTCTAATTTCTTAACAATGGTTCATAGGTGGCTTAACACCATCAGAATTCTGTAAAACATGCTGTTGTTCTACCTTATTTTTTTAGATTTTCGATGCTATATATTAAGTATTAACAATTTATTAAACATTACCGACTGTCTGCATAAATTTTCAACATAAAAAAATAAATGTTTTTATAAATACAATTGACCACAAACTAACTATACTATTCAATGTTGAATGTGAGGAATATTTTAAACTTTAAACTAATAATTACCACTACTACTATTTATAAATAATAAACGTATGGAGAGCAGAGTGCAAACCGAGAACTAAATTTGTCATTTTAGACCATGCCACATTCCAGGTATTAATCCACTGGAAGTCCTATTACAAAATTGTATGAACAATTGCATGTTAAGCACTTCAGCTTTGCACACATCCACATAATTTACCATATAAAATAATGTACTTTCCTCTGGGGACTGAAACCGAAAAAATACGATTATCAAACAGAAGCAAACTTCTAATACGACAATATTAAGGAACCATTGAACGTCTATAAAATTCATCACATACAAACAATGCACTTCCAGCCTTATAACGAAGGACTTACAGCCGTCGTTATATTGCATTGAAAAAATAAGTGGCCTTGATAGAACTCTCTACTTTACTGCATTTATTAATTTTTCTAAAAACAACAGCTAAATTTGACAGTAATCTAAATCGCACAAAATAAAACTTGAAAGGCTTAACAACAACATATGTATTTGAAAGGAAGTAACTTCCACATACATTTTCAGAGAATCTCTTCTGCAAAAATACGACAGCCTCCTAGAATAGGAACACAATTTAGGATATGGGTAGCCCCATCATAACAACACTGTTGGGGGATGCCTCCATTTATCGCCACAACGCAGCAATTATAAGTGCTATTGATAGTACATTTGCAGCTATTTGAAGCCAATGGACTAAAGAGACATGCCGCAGGTTCCACGATCGGTTTCTCAGCGTCTGAAATGATTAGATAATAATTTCTATAATAACTAATTGAAAATGTGTGAACCAGACAGATATGATATTTTACCTAAATGGATGGAAAATAAAATGTAATTTTCAATACTTAACGAGAGTAGCCTGTTAGTTCAGAGCAATTCTTCGTAAAAACAGTTTACATTTGCTTACCATTGTCTGCACTTCCATACTCAGCCATTACAGCTGCAGGAACCATAGACGTGTAGATTATAGGGATTACGGCAATCCAGATTGCCATTTTCCAGTTCATTTTCCCAAACGAAGCCATCACCAATTGAGATTAAATATGGTATCTTTCAAAAAAATTAAAAAAGTTGAAGGAGTTCCAAAATACAAGGAAAGTAAACTTGGACAGGGCTGAGACGGAAGACCTTCTGGAGTAAGTGAAGGAGTTGCAGTGATGAAAAGATCCATTTATTCAACCATAATTTTTTAGAAGTTTATACATTTGGTGTGAAATTTGGAATATAGTCTGAACAAGACATAACCACTTTTACGGCTAACGGCTAAACCTCTCTAAAGTAGATAGTTATAGTTTTAATCCCCAGAATTCCTCGGAATGCATAAATGTATAATAGTAACTGAGCTGCAGAGAAGAGGACTTGATTTTTAAGTCGTCCTCTGCACTAAAAAGGTTGCTCTCCGGAGAAAATCCCTAATCTAGAAGTTTTAAATACTTTCCAATTTAACCCAGCTAGAAAATACCAAGGATTGTTGTTCATTTTAATATGCAGTCTTTGATTCTTTCTTCCCGTATAGAATGATATGTATGCATGCCACGCTTCCTTATAAATCCTTGGATGTTTCTGTTGCCATTTTAAAAGAATTAAAATATCTCTGTAGCTGCTTCCTAAAACAATGCACATAAATAACCATAACTCACAAAAATCTTCTTAATGCTTGCCCGAACCCTAGAAAAGAGTAGTTAGTAGTAGGACAATAAATTAATCATTGGCTTAGTTCATTTGAAAGTAACCACCGTAAATTCCGGTTGATAAGGCGCAGTTTCCTATTATATTGTCATGAACTTTTTCCCTTTCTAAGATAAGGCGCTTCGATGCATAAGACGCAGCTTGCTTTTCCCCTTAAAACGTAAAGCGACCATAAAAATATTTTGTCCTAACCATAGTATATCATCGCAAACCTTCTTTAGAACTTGAACCCTTATAAATGCCCTAAAATCTTTCTCTACAGCAATACTCATAAAAATATTCTTAAGGTTTGCCCCAACCTTGGAAAAGAGCATTTAGTAGTCGGACAATAACTTCATCATTGGCGTGGTTTAGTACATTTGGCCCATAATACTGTTGGCATGTTAAAATACTTCCAATTTTCAATTAATATAAATACCAAATCGCTTTATTTCGCAAGGCGTAATTATTGATGTTGTTGACAGCTGAACCTTTGAACTTAAAAGTAAATACCTGCTGCCTGAATCTAGCATTACAATGAATATGTATGTAGAGCTCATCAATTACGAAAGCAGGTGAGGAAATAGTAGTAATAGTTATAAACAATCTAACGTAATATTAACAAAGATAGACACTTTATACAATTGGTTCTGACCCTCACACGTTCAGCATGAATGTAATTGTAAATACTGTAAATTGCGAAAAGGTGTAGAATGAACTTATGCCAATCAAAAAAGTGTCAAAAAATTTCCCCTCTCGTATACAACGAGGTATTTATTGCTAAATACTTTATGTCATTCTTGATGGGCTACTGGTGGCTGAATGAAATGTTAACTATCGGAGATCATTGAAACATACAGCCCGAAATATTATTAATATTTTCGACCTTTTTAAAAGATGACGATAGGAGCAGGGCTACGATTAGGGAAAAACTGTAATTTAAGGATACTTTAGGTGATTGACTGAGCTCTTGCTCACTCTACTTTTATTATAATAGTAGGCCTAGAATAACGACCTATTAAATGAAAAAACCGAATAAAAGATAACTGAAGAAGCTTTCCGACTAGCATTGCTTTCTCCACCATTGAGTTGTACTGGAACTGCGTGAACTGTCTCTGCAAAATTCAAGATTTTAAAATTTGGAACTGCATAGAAATATTTTGAAAGATAATTAAAATCAAGAAAGTTGTGAATCATAATTATGTCTCCAACATCTCCTGCATCAAAAGCTGTAGGAAATTTTGTTAAGTTTTGCTCCTTAATGAACACAATTCCGTATTTATGGGACGGAAAAAAAGGAGAATTAGTAGTTGCAAAAAATGATTTTTGGAATTTCTTAATTTTCAATTTATTCGCAATAAAGTCAATCGCTTATACAATTTATTTATTCTGTTCTGTAATCCACGAAGCTGAGTCAAAATCCGCAAACTACTTACATATTACGTGGCTTCTTCTCTTTATGATTCTTTATATTTGGATATCTATCGCGTACTACAATTCCTATTTGAATAAAAAGAGCATCTGTACTGTTTTTAATGGACTTCAACTGGCAAAACTGAAAGGTTTGAGAAGTTTTTTTAAATTAATTAAGAGAAATATGACAGTTTGCTTTGCTGCTTCTGCTGTTTTTTTATTTGAAGCTGTTAATAACTCCAAAATTGCCTTAATTTTTCAGAGAAATCCAAAATATTTTGGAAATATGGCCGTCGGG
>JAQFZX010000733.1:0-45920 GCA_034682405.1 Hydroisotoma schaefferi
AAGTCATAAAAATCGTTTGCCAATTTAAGGTTTCTTGTTTTGCCAAAACTTGATTTGCCAAACTGAGGGTGAATCATTACTTACAACTTACGAAGGTAATATTGATTAAATTGCCTTCATTTCAACTGAAAATAGTATCCAATAAATTAATGGACGGCCTAACGAGTTTTACCTTTTCTATGCAAAGAGCCAAGAGCCCCCCTTTACTCAACATAATTAATTAGCATTCTAACTTCCTCGATTTGGTCTAATATGCATATGGATCAGACCTACGTTGAAAATGAATATTAAAAATTTCCAACGGAACTGTTAAAATGCATGACCCCATTGCTTCTAGAACTGCGTCTTGAATCTTTTATGATGAAAGCTTAATTTGACATAACTAAGACCGCTTCCCTACATTTATTTAAATAGAACAAGAACTTAATTTAAAGTTTCATTATCTGCGAGTAATTCGCCAAAGTTATTAAAACCTCATCTCCAAAACAACAAAGATTGTATACTCTCCAGCAGCATAAAAAGTTCCATGTAATCAAATCAAGAAGTTAAGTTCATCCCATCAACCGTCTTCTATACTTTCCATAATCCAACTAACCAACCAGATACATGTGTCAAAATCCATTTCACCATCCTTAACATTAGAATTTAAAGATGAAACAGGAAAAGTTTCGCCACTTTATTAGATTACGAATTTTTTGACAAACCCACCGGAGACAGATAAACCTCGGATTTGAAAACAAATGGCATAAGCAAAGCTTACAGGTTATCAAAGCCTCTTGTAAGAGCAACTTAAAAGCATTTCTCAACTTCAATTCCATAGTGGCGGATCCCATCATCTCCAACGAAATTTCAACAAGAAGAAGCTAAGACATTTAAACAAATGGATATTGCGACGAGGATGGATTTAAGGGATGGATGAGAAAGTACGTACTAGGACTAGGAAAAGCCAAGTCACAACTTCCCGGACGGCAGCCGCAGTGTTGAAGTTGCAACTTAAGCATATCATCCCTACTCATCCCCTCTAGTCTGGCACAGTTGTGTTTCCGGTAATCAAAACCTGATACAAAGAGGAAAAACAATAGCCCTTCTCGATTTTTCCTGCAGCCATCCTCCAAAAAAGAAAGTAATCCACCACCAAGTAGAAGAAAAAGAGCCAACAAGATGAAGCACTTTACTTCCAATACCCATCTATACTTCCCGTTTCTATGGTGCAGGGCTGCCCGCATAATAATAAAGGTGGTTCTGCCTGGATGTGTGTTTCTTTCTCTGGTAACAGTAAGCATGAGTGTGTGTGTAAAAATATGTATGTGTGTGCTTTCACCATAGGGTAAAGTGCTTGGCAGGTATGGATAAAATGATATGTAACTCGTGTCGCTCTCTCCATTTATCACTTTTATGGATTTCGGATGAAAAATCTATTCCACTCTCCTCCCCTATAAATGTAGCTAGATTTACATTTATACTTTCTACATTCAATATTACATCGTCTTAGTCTCTAAGCTCAATTCAGCCTTCAGCCACTCACTCCGTTGGGATAAGCTTTGCATTTTTTATTTCCTCTTGTGTTGTATTGAAATATTTCATAGGGCACTCCCACCAGTCACTCATACCCTTCACTTCTCTGGGTTGACTATAGTATTGCAGCAAGAGGACTGGGGAGGCCGTCCAACTAGTAGCGACGTGTTTTTTATTTTCAAAAGCTTACACTTTTTATCACTCAGGCTCTTTATCCCAAATGGGAATGAATTGAATGCTTAGTTGTGTGAGTAACATTTTGTCAGTGATTTTTATTCCGACTCATATCTCTGCTCTTACTCTGAGTTAAATGCGAGTCAGAGTTGAAGAGTTTGAAATTGTAGATTAGGCATGGGCATATTTGGTGGATTATTCATCTGACGAATGTACCAGAGTAGTGAATGCACTTGACCTTCCGACGAAATTGGTTTGTGTAATTTTGTTACTAGAAGCAATCAAAATAGATGGGTTTTACAACTTAAGTGGTTCGTTTTAAAATTTGAATGGAGTGTAACATTAAAAGTTAACTGCTTTGGTCACTTCAGCACGCTTTCATATTTGTAGGGTGAACTATAAATAATTGCGTTATAAATTCATACAAGCCACAGAATAGTCTTAATTATTTTATGAGCTTGGATTTTAAAGAATTAGATGATTCATTAGGGCAGGCTTTCACTTTGGTAATGTCATGAATTAAATTACGAATCAGGAGGCCCAGGCAATAAATACACCAACACAGGGGCCCATTTTCAATTCGGTCGTCAAGATTTAAATTATTACCATCAGCAATAAAATATCTGTACTGCAGTCATGTTTTCCGAAATCAGGTTACTTTCTGAGAAATTCTTTTTGAATTTATTATGAATGAAATCAGAAGGGGGTGACCACACGACCGACCGGTCAGCTTGCTGTGTCCATCGACAAAGAAACTTCTGTCTCAGTGAGCAGTGTCAATCGTAGCGGTGCTTAATGAATAACCTGCCTATCAACCGCTACAATAGCTCTATTCTCATGAATGAATCCTCATATGCATTTACAATTGTAAATCGGGCCTGATGTTAACAACAACGATTGCCGATCCTCATCTAAATGATTGAATATCATTTTAAGCCCTGATCTCCTTTCGAGCTGGTAGGGGTAACCTTTAAATTTACTCTAGGTGTGTGTGTATTGGCCTAGCAGAAAAAGAAAATGAGATAAATGGAGCTCCCATTACTTTATAGAGTAGCTACTAGTTTTGTTGCGTACACATACAGACCGGTTAAATTGCCATCAAGGGGTCTCTCTCAATATGAAATGCTCAGTCATCCACAAAACATCGGCAGCCTCTGGTATTCTGGTATCCCCACATGCAACATCTCATTCCCATTTCCTCAATCCTGCCTGATGTACTTTCTATTCCACTTATTCACACAAATGTATCGTCAGATCTCGATGGGATTCTCGTTACAAGATCATCATCATTTCTATACCCGTTCATCCCTAGCAAATTCCATTTTTCCAATTCATTAACTTTGTCACCCGGACACTGCCACTGTTGGTGTGCGAGCAGGACGATCGACGAGTACAAATACTAAACCTATTCTTGTATCCATTTAATGCTTGACTTTAACCGTAAACCGTTTGTAACTATAAACCTACTACTCCTAAAACGGATGCTGCTGTGCTGAGTCTAAAAAAGAGATCGGTTACTTAGTCCTTATAGGCAGACAGAGAATAAAAGTCGTATTGTAAGTAATCGGTCCGACCCCGACTGCGTACTTTTTCTATCCTGTGATATTATTACTTCCATTAAATACATAAAATAATGTGCTGCACTTTGGAGAAAAGTGTTCAGATATTGTTAAGTGCACTACTAAAGATATAATTACGTCCAGTGTGTGTTATCTTTTGATTTTATATATTGCTCCATCCTATCCCCAATCCCCATCCTCTCAACCTCCGTGGTGCAACCGTCCTTACTTGTTTTACACGACTGTAACTTATGTAACGCAAAGTACAGATAAGAGTCGTTGAATCAAGCAAGCGAGCGGGGCCGGGTTTGGCTTGGACAACGAACTAACTTTTAACTTCAGGACGATCAAGTTGATTTTCTCCAACATTTCCATAGGGGAAGCAAATGTTCAATATCGGCAGACAATCAATTACACTATTCTTGGCTACGGAAGAGACTCGTTCTCAATTCTATTATCATCTCAACCTATTCCATCGGAAAGTTCCCACTTTCCAAGGCTATAATTCCATACTTGAGCTGAAGTGGAACCCTACTCCGCGAATGAAGATATCTGGAGAGAAAATGACTTCAAAAAGTAAGTAGGGTTAGGACACTCAATAAATCCTAATAATCCTATCATCTGGGACTGGGAGTTTGAGATCAAACATCTGAGCAAAAGGCTCAACCTTCCATAGCTGTCAATACAGGTCAGAAAGTTACGCTGAAAGCTATGAGAGCTGAGAACAGGGGGTTGAAGAGCCAAATGCCATTAAGACCAGCCTCTAGGGTGCCATTCATGTGTTTGAAAAGTTTTTACATACGATCCTACTGTTAAGGGTTACCATTTCTTACTACGGCTGTCGGGTGGGTGATCAGTGGACTTGAACAATACAACTAATCTCGACTGAAAAACGACTAACACTCTAATTCCCATTCTATCCATACTCAAAGTTCTTCCTCTCTTGATCTTGCCAAGAAAAAGAGCGTCATTTCTCGCATACTTGACATCATTCTCAATCTTCATATCTCACAAAGATACCTCTCAAGAGGGTACAACATTTGCATTCATTTACTTTCTTCTGCTAAAATAAATTCCAAATATGTTGCTCTGATGATCAACGGACTGAAACGTCCCTGCTCTCTTAACCCTCCTCGGCATTGCAGTACTTTCAGACCAAAGTAGAACAAGGAAAGAAATAAAACACCAAGAAAATCAAATCTGGCACTTTCAAGTGGTTTTCTAGGTAAATGTTCAACTTCCATGCTTCCCTAAAGACACATAAACAGAACCAAATAATTTCCTTTCATACTGCCTAGAGACTCACAATCAGACTAGCATAAAGTCAACTTTATCCCCCCGCAGCCTCACCAGTACCAATAATAACCCTTTCTAAATGTTTCTTTAGCTTCGTGTATAAAAAGTCCTCGAGCTATAAACAGGACACAAGCGTTTCTGTAAGATCCTCATGGCTGAAGCTGATAATCTCTTGGTATCATCCCCATTCCTCTCAATTAACCTTATATAACTGTAACCTCGGCTTAAATTAGCTGGAGACACGGAAGAAAGTAGGATAATGCTGCAAATGGAAGAAAGTTCTTACCTTTGAACAGATCCTCCACATCTGCCACCGGAGGACTAGATTCAGCATCAACAAAAGCATCAAGAAATCCGCAGATCAGGGCTAAATAAGTGAGCGTCCATAGTCTTAGTATTGCTCTTGGCCGCCCTTTGGAATGGTAATTGAAAGGCCAATCCATTCCACGGTCAGTAACGGTCAATCTGTAAACGACACAAGAAATAGACACAATTATTTTACTGATTAGTCTTAATTAACAATCTCCCCTCATACTTTTACACCCTTCTACAAAAACCCACTATCAGCAGTCTTTCCTTCCTATCAAATCGTCAAATGCAATTCGTTCGGTTCTTTAACAGATACCGTAGTAAGTATCGCAAAGGACGTAGAATAGATGAAATAGATTACCCGAATTCCCAAAATCTCGAATAAAACTACAATTTATTTACCTCCGACCTAAAAACATTACAGATAGTCCCTAGAACTACTAACAATCAACATTTCGGAAAAGACGAACATACATTCCACTAAAGTCGTATATTATCAAAGTAAATTGTAAATCTCATTAGAACATTCGAAATTCTAGACCAAAAGGTTAGACCAACGGCAGGTCTATAACATTGCTACTTGCTGTACTATGCCCAGCTCTCTCGACGACACTTCCCCTTCCGTTTTCTAAGATGTGTCATCCACTTTGCAGAAGTATTAACATATTCTTGCTTATAGCTACAATACTAAAACTATCCGTCGTTTCATATATGCAGCGTTCTAAACACCGGTAAGAGAGAAAGAAGTGCAACAGAGCGTATGTGCATTCATCTATAATTTCCTATAGTTTTGTTTCTCTCAGAAAAAGGGAAATTAATCGTTTCAACAAAGTCCAAGAGAACAAAGATATATTGCAACTTTCACCGGCAATTAGCTAAAGAGACCGCTTGCAACTTCAGCACTATCCTATTGCATTGTGAACATTTGTAGATTCAGCGAAGGAAAATATTATGAGTAAATCTGAAATAAATTGAAGAGTTCAGGCACAAAGAAAGCATCTTTCCCTTTCTCACATTTTTCTACGTTGTTCCTAGATCTCCTGTAATAACACAAATACCACTCTGACCTTCCCTGCAGACTTTCCAAGGCAAGGGAACTGAGGAATAGAAAGTTGTAAACCCGGCAAGGCAAGGTTGATTCCGTTTGATTATTGCTACTGCTATTGTATGCTTGTTAAAGTTTGTAGAATATGTTTCCCTGACTAAACGTCAACAGATGCTTCTTTCACACCGTAATAGAGCACAAAAGAGGACCACAGTGATATCTTCATGTACCATGGATGGCCGTGGAGAATCTAAGAAGACTGCCGAATTCATTGCATGCAAACCTTTGTTTCAACGCTTTTTGTCTTGCTTGTTTACCCCGTTTCATCTATGTCGCTCTTGTAGAACTCGCCTTATCCTACTTTTACTGCTTTATAGTTTTACTTTGTTCAGTTCACTGATTTCGGTCGGACTGTCTAAAGAAGGATGCAGCGGAAGTTAGACATATACATTAGGTGGATTTGTTTGCTACATGTAAATAAATCGGGCTTTGCATCACCCACTGTTACGTTAGTAATAGCCAGCATGTTGCACTTCACCAGAAGTTTTAAAACCTTCTGTACGTGAGTTCTAGAGGATATAAGATTTTTCGCAATCCGGAAAGACGGTACAGCGCAAAATTAACGACGAAAATTCAAAGTTGCATTGTCTCATAAGGAATTTCCGAATGGATCTTGAACCCCTATATTTCAACTGCTAGGTTTTGTGCGAATCTACCTCATCTACTACTTTAGTTCTAGATACTTCAGTTGGTAGGGGCTAGCTGTTTTTCAATCAGTTTGTTAGTAAGCTTTGCTATGATAAGATAAGATAATGGTTCAAATTTCAATCTGTGAGGGACGCAAAAGCAAACAGGAACGAGGAATTTCACCGAACCGGACAATTATAGTTTAAATATATTCAGCCTTGTTCACAAGTTCACATGAAGATTGTTACTTGCCATGTTTCCAGTTTTAATTCGCCTGGAGAATTTGTTTCAAAAGAACATAAATCGTTTAACGAGAGTAAAAGGTAGGGGGAATTATACCATGGAGGAATTATCAAAGGGGAGAAAAGCCGAGAAGTCGGTAGTTTACTGCTCTTTAAAACGCTTAAATTATATTTCCCTTTATACGCTTCTGGAAAAAAATACGCATTAATGAAACGCTTTTCCTTGACCTTCATTTTTGTTAACCTCTTGAGGTATATATACATGTGGTCCTCCAACCTCTTCAGCTTTATACTAGGCAAGCAGCGTTTGTCCTAGTTGCAGCTTTGTCTTTTAACAAAACTACCTAACCCACTCAGAGGCTGGAGTAAGAAGAAGTATAAAATTTACCATGAACCATAAAACCCGTAATGCCTTACACAACCAAAACCTAAAGTTTACTGTTTCTAAGTCGTTCGTTGTTATTGTATCATATCATTCATCCTCCTCACTTCTGAGTAACCTACATAAGATATTCAATCACCCACTTAACTACTGCTACTTTCGCAAAAGCGGAAGGCGCAATTTGCAACATAAAATCGACACTAGACCGTCAAGGTAAAAAAATAAAGTAGAGAAATGGGTTAGATCTTTAAGATTATGGCAGACCATAGACTTATCTTCAGATGTAAGTATTTATGGAAAATATCATACGAACATACTACAATAGTGATAGCAGTGTATCTCTTTACTGCTTACTGAATTACTTTGCGCTTGTATGCTCAGAATATGATAAAAAAAATTGAGTCCTACTAGAAGACTACAAGAGAGAAACCCAATGACAGACGATACTTAATACTGATCTTAAAACAAAATCATCCCTCCGAACAAGATGTATAAAATAGGTATAAAATAATGCATAAAAAGATACGATTTCTTCTATTACTACTATAAGGGTTGGATCAAAACTTTTTCGCCCAAAAACATATGCGTCAACCAGAAGAAACCATGAGAGAAGGGAAGTAAAGAAGAAATTGTTGCTACAAGTTACGTTTCTACTTACTCGTTGCTTGGCTCGCTAGCATAAGATACTTTACAACTAGTCGAGAAGAAGTTATGAGGATGGAGTGGAGGAATAGAACAACAAGGTTGCTTTTTTGAATCCCAACTTAGCACTAAAAACAAAGACTAGTAAAGAATAACTTTGTTCTTTATACGGATGAATTACGCGTCGGCTAGTTTCACACTGGGATGAGATCCCCGAGATCTACTGGAAACATAAAGGAAAGAGAAAACAAACATCCTACCACCAATGCATCGTCGTGTTATCCCATTCCTCACCAAACTCCAGACAACCATCCAACTCTTTGAGTATATTCTAATGCTCATTGTTCACTTTTATTCTCCTATTTCCTCTCCCAAGTAAAGTAAGGATTCACAGGACTATTTTACGCGTTGGCCCGAAGGAAAAAACTCCGAAACCAGTACAAACTTTAGTTCATTCTATTATGTAAATCTTTCAAGACAGGAGAGCTGAGAAACAGAAACGTTCCTAAAAGCAGACAGTCTCTCTTTAAACATGCTTTTAGCCATATTACGATGATAAATCTCAGCCGACTCATCTTACTCTTCGTCATTAAAAGTAATTTGGTAATTAGAAATTACTGTACAATTAAAATTGATTCAAGATAGGGTTATAATTTTTGGACTCTTAATTACGTAACTGAAAGAGCAGAACCCTAAGGTACCGCTGTCAAAATGAAACCACTCCGGTTCTGATTGCAAATCAGCATCGAAAGTTAAGCACGCGAGGCTGAAAATTATCTCTTTTATTGCTACTATGCTGTTTGATCATATAATAAACAATAACACCTTGGATGATTCCTGTCAACACCAGTAACCGGTAACGAAGAAATGTCATCAACTCGATCGGAAAGTCACCGTAGTAGGTGTACGGGTGCGACCAATTTGCAAGTACGGTGCCAGAACGGTTGCACGGAGCGAACGAACATAGAAATACAAGTCCGTGATGAATATATCACAAACTATTGAAATTTTAGCTCCGAAAGATGTGTGCAGTGAGCTGAGTAAAGTAGTTGAAGCTGTAAGGGTTAAAAGAATAATGGGATTGAGTCTTCGTATGCATGTCGAAATAAAATAACATTCATACACACAAGCTCAGAACACATAAACATAACAACAGACATGCACGCAGGAAGATAACAGAACAGAACACTGAAATAATGCAAAGAGGAAGGCAAGGCAGACTAGGAATGTGTATGTTTTGTGGTAGTGAAGTGAGAAAGTAAAAATAACACGAAAAATGTATTCAAGCGTGTCGAAAAAATCCGTACTCCTTGAGTGACTTCTGAACTAAACCCAATCCCATTATCCGTTTGGAAAAGATATGCTCTTATCGTTACACTTTTAAAGGTCTTAACTTTTGCAATCCATCCATAACAAGATTCCATTCTATCCCGTCCTCCATTCCTGCAGTAGGCTCAAGTATCAGACAACAAGCAGCGTTCCCCATTATTCAAGGTACGGCTAAGGCGTCTACAACTAACTACAGAATTGAGAGAATCGTGTTTTTTTTTGTTTCTATTGTTCTAAAAAGAACATTTTAGTACCATCCCCATTTCACCATGGATTGAGTTTACACCACACCAAAAAGTTAAGAGGTGGTAGCGAAGAAATAATATATTACGAGATCCATGAACTGCAAAAGTCATAGCTCCCAACTGCCCTACGACTACAGACAAGGGTGAAAATAAGAAGTGACAAAAAATTTCAGCAGCTTACCCTTTTAACTGTTTTAACTCCAAAGATTATGCATACCTTTCATTCACCTAACAGCCCAAGCATGCCCTATTACTGGACTTTCAAAACACATAAAAGAGCCCATGCCGATGCGATCGAAGGAACGTTAACACTTATTTCTGACAGAACACTTACATTCAGTCAGTACAGTTATAGACCACTCTTGTTCACTCCTTGTCGTTGTCGTTGAGCGGTTTAGGAGACACGAATTCTTTCAGAAAAAAAATCAGCTTCTACAATATTCTACTTACAGAAATGAATCTGCATGCAAGTGCTGGAGCGATATTTTTTTTACTGTGAAAAGGTTCGCATGATAAAAAAATAGACATTTTCCAAGAAAAGGGTGGGCAAACCGGAGAATAGTTTTAAAAACGCATTCGTCATTCCTTTGAAGCCTTTATTGTTCCTATTTTAGTAGATCATTATTTAGAAATTGAAAGGGGCATTTCTTCATAAAAAATATTTCTATACACGGATCGACTGGACTTAGCCGTCATTGTTGATGATATGCTTTATCGCTTTAGATGTACTAAAAGCTTCAGGAGAAAAATAAATCATTATCTTTCTGTTTTGCCGGACACATATTGGATGAGGATACTTCTGTAAGATCTTCCCATACCAGTTATAGAAATAAGCCAGTTTTAGTTAGCGTTGATGCCTGATGCTTCAAATTCGATAGTATGTTGTTCCTTTCCTACGATTTTATGATCCCAAATCATCCCTCAAAAAAAACCTGCGACACTTTTTCGTCTCATAGTGTATTTTACTTCAACATCTTTCGTCGTAAAGTCATAGGAATAAAACCGTCTGAAATGTATTCATACCCTATGTTCCAATGCAATGCTAACCACTAAAAGTTGGAGCAAACCCACCACCATTCCCAGTTTTAGTTTTTCGTTGCAAATATTTACCATTTCACGTCCAACTTCTTAATTTGACTTTATCGACTAAGTCAAGAGCTATGGAACTCTTAAACCTTTTTCCGTAGCTTATGTATCCTCGTTCCCTTTATCTCGCATGTAATATATGCCATGCGTATGCATTTTTTATATCACAATTGAAAATTTAACTAACTATGTTTTATCTCCATGATTACGTTCAAAAAATATTTCCCCACAACCCTTTTATAAGCCCACTACTTTTGGTAGAAGACAGCCACCCTGCTACCCGATTTGAGTTACCCGAGTAGACGAGCAAATGAATGTCTCTTCCATCAGGCATCCGACACCTAATCAAGTCATACGCTACACGAACTCTTTCCTTCGGGTAGAAAGAAACTCAGGGTGAGTTTTAAAATCCATATTGATAGTAAATCAGTAAATTTTCCACAAACAGCCAAGAGTCTCCTAAGTGCTCTTCAAAAAGCAACTAAACTGGTTTACTGATAAACCATTACAATTCATCATATTTTTTACCCCAACAACTTCCCGAAGTCTGACTCCATAATCATACTTCAAAGTTGCCAACTGCAAACTCCAATACTTACAATTACTATGCATGAACTCTAACCTGCAAGCCCAGGAAATTACCTAAATAAGATATGTACCTTAAAATTTCATGTCGATCGAAGAACACTCAAGCAGAAACTATCAAAAACAAAAACTACAGGATATCATATACAAATCAACTCTGGAAGTTTACGGGCAACTCAAAACTTTGAGATCGACCCTGGAAGGAATTACAGGGTACATAAAACTCATTTTTACTTTACTACGCCAACTTCATCTGCATCAGCAGCTCCATAGCATCAGCCACCCTGGTATTGCTTTGCATAGTAGCAGACCATTTTTGAGGTCTCTCCAAGGAATAAGATTTCCTTTTCCGTCATCATCCCAGATTCATCTTGTGACGGTTTTTTTTATATATCCCTTTAAATAATCCTACTACATTCATATCATTATAAGCATAGGATTATTATTTCAAACCCTTCTAACATTGTATATCTCTTCTTCTCCAGAATACGTTCCTTTCGCTCATGGACAACCTCATCACATTGCATTGCATACTAATTCTGTTTCCTTCGTCTTGGTCTAATCAACTTGGCAAGAAAAAAGTATGAGTCCCTCCAGCCTCCTTTAAGTTTTTGGAATTGAGGTTGTGCAGTAAGCAAGAGACTTGGAGACACGCTGTTTACTACCACTACTAAACTAAACCCCACTACTACCGCTTCTACTAATACTATCCTATAAGCTGACTAGAAATACTGTTAGTTCACGTACGAATAGTGTAAATACTGCTACAGTGTACGATATGATAGGATTCGCAGAGATTTGCATGAGTGAACGGATCCCCCTTATCTTCCGAGAGAATCATTTATTTCATCTAATAAGAAATAAGAACGCCTTTGTACAAGTAAAAGATCACACAAGCCATATCCCGGTGTATATATTGGTAAACATTACTCTCTTGAGAGTCACAGAAAGTCCTGGCTAATTTACAACGCTGCTGAAGAAAAAGACACATGGGCATTTGTATAACGAATCCTGCCGTCCGCATTATTCCCTCACCCCCTCGTAAACATATAAAGAGAAGGAACAGTAGACGAATGAGAGTCGGTCATTAAGGGGGTGGCTCTTCTTCGACTCAGCGTCATAAACTAATGAGATGAAACATGAAATGACTCACTTCAGAGGGAACATCAGGGCTCTAAGTACCCTCTAAAAGTAAACTTTATGTCAAGGTTTCATTCTTTACTGAGATGAGTTCAGAGAATACATTCTCAAAGCTACGTGTCATGTTACAGCAACTAAGAAAACTAATAGTTTCATCTCAGCTCTCTTCCTCTCATGCAACTACTTTTCCTCCACAACTTTTTTCTACTCATCTTTCAATTACAATGCTTAAGCTTGCCTTTATCAAAACCACCATTCACCAGTAAATCCATTTTATATTACTATACGTACTAAAATAAGATGACTCAGTCTGCATCGATACTTAAATCAATTACCCTATCCCACTAATCAAACCCGTACTTCCGTACCGTTGGAAATTATGCAGGTCTTCTTGATGGTGACCGCAAACCAAAAACTATTTACGTCGATACAACCTTTTTTAGGCTCTATGTTGGCTGGGGTCTCGTCCATTTAACAACAGCAGCATGGATAAGAACAAAGTCCTAGAAATAGTCATAGTCAAATGGTTTTGCATGTCTATCAGTCAGTGGTAATGTTTGAGTTTAGGGTTCGAGACTCGAGAGTTGTCTTGGCTGGGTGCAGTCTGCAGTGCATGGGTTCACAGCAGCTGCAGACAAACCGCAAAAGTAAAGTATTGCTGCTGCTCCTCATAAATTGGTCGTGTCTTTCAAGAAATATCTGTCACCCAACAGCTTGTCATCGGCCTTGCTCACTTCCATTCTTCACCTATAGATCAGTTGCATGGAGTTCCAGTCCAACCGTAAACCTTGACTTTTCTGACGAAGAATTTTAGTGAAGTAGTATGAGTATTATTACCATAAACCACCTTCCTTTTCTAAGCAAGCTAGGTGAAGCGGTTTAATAATTTTACTCTCATTCCCAGTAGACCTTTCCAACCAGAAGAGGTTCCAAAAGCCAGCTAACTCTTTCCTTCGTCTATCGTCATGTTGTCATTAGAAAACGTCAGGATATTCATCTCTTATTCAACAGTAAGACGAGTTTGACTGGTACACCACCTGTATACTCTTCCAGCTTTAAGTAAGTACAATGGGTATTATGGCTATGATACAAACTAACTAGGGTATAGCAATTTGTCTTTAAATTAACCCTCTTGCCATCCCTTCATTATTTATTATCATATGTGTAGAGGAACAAAAAAGTTCCTATTTGCCTTTAGTTTCTCGATTCCATGCAATACTATGCTGCTCTCAGATGTCAAAAAGGTTCTCTCTCATTTTCCAGGTGCCTGGTCTCGTTCCCTATCATTGAAGATAGCATTAAAGTCCCATAAATATTTTATTAAGGGATATTTGACTTGTCGACTTTTAATGAAAAACTACGGCCACTTTGTAATAGTGGCTGAAAGTATTTTTTAACTTTACATTTCCCCAAAACCACTTACTGCACTGTTGTTGACTGTACGGACGAGGTCACTTTACCTCACTGTCACAACTTCTGCTGCAGACTGCAGGGATGGTTAATAGTATGGGACATTTTACAGGCAATAACCAATTTAAAGGGGATTTCCGTTATTAAATTGTGCTGTGGTAGTAAATACTTTGATGAGGTTGAGCCCACAAATGCCTCTGACTGCTGTTGATGATATGTAAGGTAAAAAAAGTATGCGAAAGGGTTGATAGCGTGGTAGTAGCCGGAAGACTTTTTGTAGATAAATAGCTAAAGTAAAGTTTTCTCTTAACTTCACTTCGCTTTACTTATTAAAGCAATGGAAGTTTATGCGCCCAACTTTGTTAAGCTATCAGAGCCTATAAGATGAGATATGACCCCCGTTGCGTTGCCTGTGCCTGGACAATTTGTAGGATTTATAAGGTAACTGTAGATACATCCATGGATCCAATCTTTGTGAACTAGAAGTAACGTACCACATTATTTTACAAGAAACGAGGATGAAAGTGGTGCTACTCTCAGCAGTAGCCTAATTAACCAAACTGTTATCTCACTCGTTTATACAATACACACCTGAGCCAAGTTTTCTTTAAACATCATTCTCTTTTAATAAAATAAGAGAATACTGGTTCCTGTGACGATCCTTCATTTTACACAAACCAGTGGTCGAATTCCGCATTCGAGATACCCGTGGGCTTGGTTTAGGTGCTTAGGTGGAGAAGGTCTCTTGTACCAAAATTCAGTATCCGTTTGCTCACAACATTTATGCAATCAAGATTTGTAACTCGACTAAAACCGTGAAGGAAACAAAAGCATGCATAATAAGCTTGCTCTAGGTTTTAAGAGGACAGAAGAATGGGTTTCAAATACCTACTTTGGCCTCCATTCCACGCTTTACTTAACTAAAAACTCCAGTGGTCAAGCGTTATAACGTAAAATAGGATAATTGTTAGGAACTACGAACAGAAGAAATATAAACCCTTTGTGAAAAGCAGGAATCCATCCATTTTGCAAGATAAATTTTATATCCATCCCTATACTATAGTGAGTCTCCTCTCCGTCCATATATATGTCAACTAATCTAAATAACCACTGGACAGCTTTTTATGAAAAAGGTTTCAAATTATTCACGCATTTAGCATCGTACTATGTGGAGGAATAGCTACTATTAACTGAAATGCAGAGCAGAGGTTTATAACTGAATTTAGACTTTCAGTTACTGGTTGCACGGATGGGTGATATGAAAGATAAAAGACTAAAAGGAGTAAAACAGAAGTACTATTTTTACTACTCAGTGCTATTTCCAGAAGAAATGGAAACATTAGAGCGCAAAAAAGAAGTTTTTACAATGTTCTCCCTGTTTTGAATATTTTCACAGGCATAAATGCTGCCTGTCTGTGCCTTTCCAATACTACTACTTACGCTTAAAGAAATCACAACTTTGGTCTTGTCACAACTAACTGTGAAGAGTTTTTTCCAAGCGATAAATTATTAAGGAAAATGAAGGAATGTAAAACTAAAAACAGAAAAGACTTTTATGATCCAGATTGGTAAATTGTAATTAAGGTTTTTAAGTTATTAAGGATAGTCTTCGGTTTGAGTAAGAAACATGTGGGGTTTCGTATTATATTATTTTTTGCCACACATCTTGACTTTTTCTTTCGCCAAAATTGTATGTGTATATATAATGGATAGAAAGTTTTTTTAACGGATGATAAAATGGTTAGAATTATTGGAAATGTTGTCTAATTTACACCGAAATTATTTTTATTTTCTCCTTATGAAGTCCTTGTACTGGAAACAACGTTTATCATATTATGTATGATTGCCCTTTTGAAAATAAACCATTTTGAATTTAATGGAATTGAATAAAAACAACAGCATCTTCTCGTATAATAAAGCAAAGCAAAGGTACACGCTACGAACTTAAAGTTTGAGAATAAAAACTTCTAGTATCCTCATTGTTTCCAACTCATATAAGGGTTAGAACTCCATCAAATGAGCAGCAGGTCCACTATCAAGAATTGTGTATCTCAAGCCCCAACCGTAATAAGGCTTCTGCCTAGTAGACTACGAACTTAGCACCCAGGGAGAAAAGTCAGGTAAGTTAACGAGGAATTATATTGTCAAAGTAAGGGAAGAGGATGCATAATGGTTCAAAGTTTAGTTGTTGGCCGTGGTGGTTGTAGCACCGGGCACTGCTGCCTGACTACCGAGTGGGTGGTAAAAGCCTCTTTCCATGTCCAAGACTTCCTTCCAACCCTAATGAGAAAAAAGGGCTTAAATCTATCGTTGAATTGAACTCTTTCAACAGCACCCGTCCAACGAGAAATTATGAGACAGTAGGAGAAAAGTCTTGGACTGGATGACGGGTGGTGAACTTGCCAGTTCTAAACCATCCCATAAGTTGTAAAGTTTTTTTTAGCAGTACGCAGAATAGAAAGCACTTTTCCACCGACAAGAAGCCCCATCACTAGCACACATACACAGAACATATCCGGTTATGTGGACCGACGGATTAGATTTTTACTCCAACTCAGGAACAAACCACTTCTTTCGACGGACAGTAAAAAAAACTAGGAGAAAGTTTATCCGATTCGTTTTTCTTTCATCCAACAAACCAAGTATACTTAACCCTTTCTCCTAGACGAGAATTCACTCTGGCTGGCTGGCAGGGCAGTTCCTTATGTCCGTCACCTGAAGAAGAACAGTCAACTAGCTGCCTCTGCCCACCTACACCTACCCGACCTCCTGAGACCAGCTCCTCCTGCCATTTATTATATTTTTTAGGCCAGCCCAACGGCTAGCCCTCCACCGAGTAAAAAAAACTATGCATATAAGCCGTTAAAGATCCGCTTCTTTCAGCTTCATAATGCCCGTCTTTAACAAAATATTTTCAAGGAGAAGAGAGACCTTGCCTGGAACATACATATTCCCACACCACCCGTCCGTCCATTCCTATTTCTATTCATCTACGTTGTCCTCCGTATTTTCACCCATTTTGCTACGGATAGCAAGTTGGTGTACTCTATTCTACTGTCACTATTCCCTAGTCAAGACCTTATCCTTAAAAAGGGGGATAAGATGAGCCTAGAGATGTGGAATTCGAATGGTTCAAGTATAAAGAACCCATCAAGATTTTTAAAATCCACTTTAACAGAGGGGTTTAAAGAGAGGGAAGGATGCGGACGAAATTCTTGAGTAAAATGAAACGGGCAAGCAAGCAACCCTCTTGTCCTGTCATTCATATATCTGATGTAGGGTCTGTAAGTATATGCTTGGAAGTATTCTATTGAAAAAGCCCAAATATTAGATATTATTATGGTAAATGAAATGACAATCGCAATAAGCAAGCGTATGGTTGCAGCCATGCCCAGAATTTCTCATAGTTGAAGAAAACGAGAGGTTATTATTGTTGTTCATAGACATACTTAGCAAGCATTCTTTTGTGTCCTGTAAGTTGGATTTGTTGAGTATTATTATTGCTAGCCCAGACTACCACTGGACGGTTCAGTTCTTTTCGAATCTGGCGTAAATAAAAACTCTATTTCTACACGGCCACAGCAGGGTGATGTCTTTTTCTCCGCTTACGATGTCTTTCTTATTTGGGTTATTGTGTCCTCAAATAACCGTCTTGAGATCATCTGCTTGCTCGCTCCACCGATCAGCATCGGCAGAGGACCGTTTTATGTTGTTTTCAATAGGACCTTGTAATGGACTCAGAGATTGATATGGGTTTCCTGTATTTGCTTTTCTATTTGCACCAAAACTACATGTTTCCAGGAGAATAGTGGCAGGCAGCAGCAGGGGCTAAAGAACGCTTTGACTGCGCAAACTAATATAATGATGATGTGGCAACCGAATGAGAAATCCAGACTTTGTTCTCCATCCCTCATTACAAGAAATCAACTAACTATTATCGGATTCTGTTTCAAGATTCCTCTCCACATTATAATTTCTCCCAGCAGTAGCTCTCTCTCTCTCATGGTTCGACGTTCATTCGTACGTCCACCCTTGCCTCTATGAAAGGTCAGATCTCATTTAGAGTCGTTTCTATTATCTCCCTACCTACGTTACGTGGCGTAGTCATGGTCATAGCCAACCCCTATGGAGGAACCAGTTCTAAAGGAATGGGAAACCGTCTGGCGGCGGTATCTGGACAAAGTGGATGTGGATAGATATAAATAATTGGAGGTAGGAATCCAAGTATGTAGTTTTCATCCGTAATTCATATGATTGGAGGTTGGTTTATAGTAAAGGTAGTTATTGTATGTACTGAGCACGACTAGAATTTTGTATTGAAAAGATTCCACGATTCAACAAACTGCTTTTTGACTACTTCTCCATATCAATTGAACCACCAACTCGTCCCGGACCTTGCTGCCTGACGTGAGGATTCCGAGTTTATTTTATGAGGGTAGGTTGGCTTGCTATTGGGAAGTGATTTGAACTTAAGGCTTCCTGGGATAGAATGGGGAAACAATTGTTCTGGAAACTATCTGTCTCAATAAATAAATGGATGGTTGGTGAGGATCTAGAACTGCTACTGCTGGTAGAAATTCAAACCCATAAATGACGACTTGGATGTGGACTGCGACTTTTGCACAAACAAATAAGTCATTGAGTCAACTTCCTTGCTTGGAGTTTGTTTTAATAGACAAAGTTCTCGGAGAGTGAGTCGACACTTGATTAAGCATAGGGACGTGGATTGTTCAAGTCAAAACTCATAATTCACAGACGTTGGAAAAATAGGCTTAAGTTAGGAGAAGAAGGAAAGGAGCACACATAGGTTCAAAGTAAGGACTTAGCAGACCAGGCCGGTCTCGTTAATCACGTAAAAGGCGCAGTTTATTACTTGAGTTCAGAACAGCCAACAAGAATTCTTAGGGCTTGTTGTCGTACAGTATCTTGTTAGACTAAGATAAGTCAAATAACTTGGGAAGCCCCTCCATCCTTCAGTTTACTTAGCTTTGTACTAACCAGAGAGAAATTTCCACTCATTCATCCGTGCTCAAAATTTGTCAACTAAACTTAAGCTGGAAGACATAGGAAGCCAAGAGTGACAAAGAGTCAGGGTGGCTACATCCTTACAAGTTCGCAATCCAACAGAGTTACAATACACTTCGAGTATCTTTTCTATTACAGAACAAGCCGACATACAGATACTCACATTCATTTATAAAGACATCGAATGACAACCGTAAGCCGTATGGTACGCCATTATGGCACTCTTGCATAGATTCGTTGTAAAATGTATACTGAGCTTTAAGTGGAGTATTTGCATAGTGAATGCAAATTATACAGAAAAGCCATGCCCTATACTCAAATGTCATGGTTTGTAAAGGTACTAACCACTACATGCTGGGTTCGTATTAAGACGAGAAACGTTTTGTCAACAGGGCGGAAGTAGTTACTATAGAGAATGCAAACTTGGGTTAAACACTGGCGTAGTGGTCTGAAGGAAATGGGGAAACGAGCCGGAAGATTTCCCATGTCCGTGTAGATCACAACCGAAGACACCCAACCAAAAAGGAGAGAGTCAAATTAATGAATAATGAAGGATATGAACACAAATAAAGCAATTAAACCCTCGTTAACTTACGACTCCATTTCTCACTTATAGTTTCTCTTATTAATTTTCTCATCATCCTCGCCAACCATCCTCATTATCCAGGCTTCCACTACCTAATGCCGGACTTTAAGTACCGTTACAATAATGCTGAACCCTCGAGTCAACATTCGAAGGCAAAAGTAAACTTTGTAAGGTATTAGACCAAGTCTTTCTCCTTCCTGAATTAAGTGAGTCACATGAGTCGTTAGAAATCAGTTGATGAACAACATCTGCCTAACAAACCCTGTCACTTTCATCTCATTTCACACGTCATTTCAATCATAACCCTGACTACTCACCTTCTTTGAGAGGAAACATTAGTAATAATGAGTTCTAGCCAAAATCACGTCTCACGAGCATTCATCAACTAATAAGTACCACACGGGGCTCAACTGCTGCTGCTGATATTCCCTATTCCCAACAACCACCCAGCTTTCTCGACAAACTAACTCTCATCAGTCCCTTCTTCACGTCCATGTCCTTCTCCAGCGTCTGCCTGATCAATCATACTTCTCTTGAGAGGGAGAGATCTAACATTCTTGCAGCTCATTGTACCTCATTCTTGGTCCACAGCACTACTTCCTTCCTACACAGACCAGTCGATAACAGAGAAGACTACATGCACAACTCATCCTTACATGATGATGAATCAAGTGGTCCCTTGGCTAGTTTTTATAGATAAAAGGGAGGAAAAGATCTAAAATCAGGTGCTATATGGGGAAGTTGAAGTATAAGCTCTCAAAGAGGCGAGCGAAACCATTTTGGTTCAGGTTCACTTAAGTCAACGGTATCACGACCAAGCAACCCTTTTCGAGTCATTGAAAAGACAGACTGATGGGTATCTTTCTCCCTGGATTCTAGATTCCGGACCAGAAGAAGTAGAAGGAGTCACATTTTCCCCATCAAAATTGCCCTTTCACACATATGCATACCTATAGTGTAGGTACCCGTAAAGCCCATTCGGAAGATGAAGGGAACGGAATAAACAAGGACAGTGCTGGATTTACCAAGTGTTTGTCGCACTATGGATGGGGGATGAGAGCTAGAAATTGCATTAAAGAGGTATCTAAAACGCGTAGCGATAAATCGGGTTAAATCGGAGGAATATATCAGTCCAAGAAGACATATCCTGGGGAAAATTTATGACCACAATTTCGCTAATGGAAAACACTTTCCATTCCTGTCACGACAATACAACACAATAACACAAGCATTACCCACACAACGGACAGAGTCAACAGGAGCCGTAGTACAGACTACGAGAAGATGGACCACATGAAGCAATAGTAGCCCTAATAGTACTCCTGGAACACTCCGTAGTTCCAAAAGAGTAGAATAGTCCTTTAGGACAAGAAGAACCTTCTTCCTTGATTTTCTATCTCTCCTTGTTCCAAGTTAACTTAAATAGTGAGTGGATCGGACGAGGAAATCCTAACCAACTAGTCGTCGTCAGTCAGTATAGTACTGATTCCATTCCTGGCACTGAACAAAGGGTAGTTTGGCTTTCTCGAATAAAATCCTCCCCATTATGTCCCACTTATTAGCCTATTTTTCTTCACAAATTGAAAATACACCCGATTCACTCTGTTGACAGGGAAGGAATGATCTTGGCCACGACTTGATATAACATTTATGTCCCATTCTGTCTACAATTATAGGCCCACTTGTCCTCCTCCTTCAGCCCGATAACAACTTCATGCACTCTCATCTACATTTTCATCCAACAAACACAGCCCTCTCTATTTAATTCTGAAGGGAAATAACTACTACCTAGAAGCTAATGCTGGACTCCATTTCTTACACTTTCTCTGCCATTCTCAACACTGTGAACTTATCCTTTGGACACATAAAAAAGAAAATTATCTGACGGTTTGTTTTCTAGGGGAGATAGGGGCTTGCTAGCTCCTCAAACAATATTGGATTTTTAATCCATGCAGCAACAACGTTAGAATCTTACTCCTCAAAAATCCGGTAGATCCATTTAATGAAACATCCAATCCATTTGCAATCTTCATCCCCTTTTAAAATAACATGCTAGATAAGCCGTATTTAATAGCCGATACAGCCGTTCCCTTAGTTAGTTAGTTCCAGATCAGTTATTCCGAATGCGCTTCTACTGCTGACTAGCTGTGCTTTCTCAAATCTTTCTGGTTGACTTTTTACAAGCCCCCACGCAGATTCCGTGAATGCTTGTAACAAGAAGTATGGTTAGTTATGCTTTCAGGTAGATGTATAGTGTGTGATATATAAGATATTTACATCCTGTGGTGAAACATAAAAAACAAACAAATCAAATCTCTTCTAACTCAACTAAAATTCCAACCCTTGATTAGAAGGGATTATCTTTCTTCCTCTAGATTTAATAACCCAGGGCGAAACGATTCCGGATTCATTTAATTCCTTATCTGTTCATATCGGCATATCTGGCGACCGCTTTGCAAATATGAGGGCATAAAATCTTGCTCTGCAATTTTGTGTACGAAGTTACTTAATACTCAAATCTCCAATACTCGTACATAGGTAAATTAATACCACTCTCTTTTTTAAAATCTACAAACATTCTGTCAGATAAAAGGACTTAATGTATAGCTAATACTCTAATAATACATCCTGTGATTCTGACTGCACTCATGTTAAAATTCAGTCATCAATTCTCTCTATCAGAAACTGGAAGAATCACGCTTATCATTCCTTCTAATATATGTAGATATAAGGACTTAAATGGTTGTAAGTTAAGCAATAACGTTTAGAACTTTTTCATCTACGGATACTGATGATGACACATTTCTCATCCGTCAAGGAGGCAAAAACTTGAAGTAAACAAGTAAGAAAGTTGATATGAGACTTGGCTTGACGTACTCAAAAAGCTAAGATTGATGAATCGAGGGATAATTATTTTGAAAGAGTGCTTTTGAAACGCTTTTCGACTCCACCTTATTTTATCAAAAGAAAGCTCCATTGCTCCAAGATTTTACCTCAAACTTCAGATCGACAGACGGTAAAATAACTTAACTCGTCATATAACAATCCACCATGTAGACTGTACCATAGTAAAATGTACCTCATGTACCCTAGAAGCCGTTACAGTCCAAATCAGGTTTAGTTTGGCCGGTCCTACTAAATAGAACGAACAATGGTAAATGAAAGAGGTGGACCTTTTGCCTGCTAACACAAACATGCAAGGCTAGCCATAGCCGTCATGAAGTCAATTCAACTCGGGGTAAGTAAATTTAAGCAGGAGCGAGAAGAATCAAGATTGCAAGCCTGCACGTCAGTAGGCCTGACTTAATGTATTACACAAACCAACTAACCACCTTGCAGGGTCGGGTTGCTTTGAAACATTTATCTCAATTCAGAATTTCGTTCCCGTTAAACAGTCACACAACAGCAACATGACAAACAGAATAAAAGGGCAAAATAAAACTTTTGTACGTTTAAAAGCCACTCCTCCTCCTGTCTAATTTGAATAGAACTAGCACAAAGTTGCGGAACAAAACACGAAACAACCACTATATAACACGTAAAACTATAAAATCCCTACCACGAGGCCAGAAAGTACGACATTGCATTAAAATTACTGCCTACTGAGTACCGAATTCTCCAGGAAAGCCTTCTTACACTTCCCACTGGAGCATGTGACAAGGTAAGAATGATAGATACACTTTAGTAAAACTAGAGCAAAATACTCTAGAAATGGCATGTTTCTAAATATCTGGTTATTTTCCCCATGGTATACTTTTCCTTCGTCTATGTTACCACAATTTAAATATGTAGTTGTAAGGACAACTTACTGGAATGCTGATCATTCATGTTCTACTGTCAGTGATTCTTCCAGCACTCCTTTTGTTTGTGTTCTGTCTTCGACGATGATGAAAACTGTTATAAATGAATAAGGTTGTGGATCGTAATGATAAGACTTTTGCAGGACTCAGCTCAAAATCACTGTTTCACTTCAACAATTTCTCTCGATAGTAACTGTATAGTAAAGATACGCAGGATGCTAATGTGCTCTAACAAAACGATCACTCTTTAGCACGCTAATGCTACACATACACGAGAAAGCGAGATGAAAATGTAGGATAAGAGTGGAGGCTCTCAGACACAAGTCATCCAGCTAGAATATAATAGGTTAAGGACAAGCCATTCATTTCATTTGATGTCTCACTCTCACTTGACTTGCAAAATAATTCGTCCAATTCACATACCATCACCAACTACCACCGACCAAATGTTGTAGGAAGTAAGTACTAGTAATCTAGAGAAGTGTCTCAAACTTACCAACTTTCCCTTGAGGACATGAAACTTTCTCCTTTGCGCAAATATTATGCATCACACAGTCTAACTGTACTAACCGGCTACTTCGTATGAAACGAGAGAAAAAAACTTTTAATCCACTTGTCTTAATGTATTCAATAATTCTCTTTAGATTGTGCAGAATTAATCCGCATTCTCACCAAAGTCGTCTCATCTCAATTTCAATCCAGTATCCAAACTTGGTTTACTACTTTCCTAACTAGGTACTAAAGCTAAGCCCATGCTATCAAGAACACTCGAAGAAGCGGAGAATTATGCGAATAATTGCACCCACAAATTCAACCCTGGGTGATCCATAGGGTTTTTGTGCTAATGATGTGAGAAAGTGCCAAAAAATATTTTACAAGAAGTTTTTCCATGACTATGACGATGATAACGGTGAAGAAATACTTTTGTAGGATCCCCTTCTTTCAGTATAAAGAGGATCTAGACCACAATGGTTTTTCACAGCATAGTTTCTGGACTAACTCTGAATTGAGACTGAACCTCTTCCCTTTCTCTTGGGTTGCCTAGAGCCGATTTTGGTTGGGGAAAGTGGGAACTCGGATCTAACATCACTTTTGGTAGAAGTAGTAGGTTGTGAGTTGGCTGGTCGTCGTACGTATGGAAACGAATCATACACTTTGCCGGGATAATGATACCCGAATTCGGGTATTGTACACAATACGGTATCCACTTGAGCCTGTGAGAATGGTATCGAATCGGTCGGTGGTGTTGGTTAGTTTTTGGTGGTGGTGATGGTTTAGGAATGCTATTTACTATTTGTTGATATGCTTGCAGCAGCCTTTGGTTGGTTTGGCCCCTCTGGCCTTCAAAGTGCAGCCAGCGAGTTCTTATTTTTCAATCCAAATAAGACCCTACCGACCTGCCCCGGTGTGGTGCAGTCGACCGTAGTCAATCTCCTCTCTGTTTCAGCAATCCCTCTAGTATTACATAAAGTAGTATGAAGAAAAGAAGGGACTGAAACGGATTTGAATCTTGGAATCGATTTGATATAAATTGACAAGAAATCCAACCAGTTTCCTTCAGTAACTTCAATCTTAAAACCCATTCTCGCCAACCGCAAGCTAGAAGAAATGGTGAAAAATTGTCAGTCAGCCTTTGAGCATTTTCGACAATACTTTGGAAACTTTATTGAGCACAAGCGACCAACTTCTTTCTTTTATTTCATAATCGGCAATCGTTCTTACAAGTTGATACCCATTCTTTTTTATTCCCTTCCGTTTCCCATTTTTCTTTTTACATGGTCTAGAAATTCATGTTTTCTGCCTTAGAAACGAATAAAACATAGTTCATGATGTGATCATCCGTATGTGCTTTTAGTTCATCAAAAGGCAATCCTATTTTGGTGAATCTGCAAATAGTAAAATACCCTGTTCGAATACTTTCCCTTATAATTCCAGATATGAGGAAAAGTGACAAGTTTTCTATGAGCAAATGCCATGTCATGCTTATTGTCCCCTTTCGGGTTGTGAACTTAAATTGTACGTTATATCGTAAGGATGCCTTTTTGGTTTCAATCTTGTCCTACCATTCAAAGTAAATAGTTTTTGTTTAAAAATTAAATAAAAATTGACGGGTTCGTTTAAGGTTTTACATAGGTTTCAATCCGAAGCTCCCATCTCTGAGTGACTTATCCCATTTAACTGGCTATCGCCCAGTTACTTCTACAGACTCCAAACTATAGGTTGATTGACAGACCAGTGGCATAATTTCAACTCAATTTGTAATTCATCTGTATTCGTTAGCAAATGAAATGAATGACATGCTAAGTCTCCATGCTCAAGTCCAGCTAATGGGATTCCATCATTCATAAAATCGGATATAATTCTCTCACTCGGTATTCCACATTGCGGGACGAACCTGATTTGCCACTCAGATTTCCCAAATCCATCTATTTTCCCATTGCTCCTTCCTAATTCCATAATCCTCTCTACAGTTTCATCCAGGCGGACTGTTTGTATAATACTACACCGAGCATAAAAGTCTCAGACAGAAACAGAAGCAGTCGCGATCGTCTACTCCTAAACTGAATTCCCTTTATTTAATCTGCAAAGTAAATTCAGAGGATTCAAACCAATTTCCCTAGAACAACTTCCCTTTTTATTCCATAACTCATATTGAATCGGTGGAACATTGTAAACTTTCCCTATCTCTCATCTCAGTCAGCCCAGTTGCTATCTTTACACCCACAAGCCAGCTCTACGAACCGACTTCCAGCAGGGCTAACGTCGACTCTGACACGATTAGAAGTTTTGGAATAGCTGAGCTAATTCCAGAAAGCATACATTCAACTAACAAACTGAATCACGGAATAACTCAACTATCATATTGCTTTCACTTTTTGTGCAAAAAAATATAGAAAGATTCTACAAACACTGGGAGTAGATTCAATTCAATCGTATCTCAATCTATGAATAGGTGTTTGAATGAATTTGACTTTTCAACTAGTTCCTGAGAATGGAGTTAAGAAACCTTTGATGGAGATTGTATACAACTATTTTCCCATTATTTTCCTAACTTAGAAACTATATATTAGAAAAAAAATGGAAATACCCACAACTATTGCAACTACCTATTGCTACCGATGTAAAAACTTGAGCAGGATTGTTCCGCTTTCCATAATGGGATCGCAAAACCCAATCGCACTCAAATGAAATAGTTGTAGCAGTGCTAAAGGTAATACTGCATAAGTTACTCGTGTCGTAGGTATGCAACTCTCATGCACTGAAACCTTGTTCACTACAGACGATGCGTAGTATTTAATTTATTAATGAGAAACCTGATCATTATTTCAAACACAACGATTCTTATACATGTTTCACCTCACAAACGTTCCCCGTTAGTTACAGAGAATGATTCGCGTCCTCTGTGGATTACATAGAGTTATATTTTCACAATATCATCCTCTCCCAGTCCATCTTTACTTGATGATACAACATAAAGTAGAAAGGCAGTTAATGGAATGTTTAGAATGGGGCAGCTTATAGTAAATTTGTTTTTTTGGCAAATATGAATGCCAACATTATCGGATACTAGCTGACTTAGCTAGCAAACGTCGTGCAAAAAAGAGTAGAAATATCGAGCCTAAAGTATACAAGCAAAGGGACAATGATAGGAGATACACAAGGAGGAAGCAAATCTTTTCTGATAAACCACATTTCGTTGAGCTACAACACGATAATGCAACTGGATCCATAAAATTCATATGAAATGATTCCCTTACAATAGAATGATTATCGTGAGGGATTCAACAACTGAAATCCAGGAATGAAGACCCATTCTCCCTTTTTTAAAGGAATCCACTAGCTTTTCCTTGCTTGCGTATCACACCACGAATTTACAGACTCATCTTTTATTGCAACATTAGATAGATGGGATGGATGGTTGAGCCGTTTACCCTTCTGCTGCCTAACTAAAGCTAACTATACAAGCTAGCTGACTAACTGTTAGAAATCCATTCTTCTTTACCCAAGGGAACTTACTTCTTTCTTGACTCATCGAATCGCACTCAAGTAACGCTGTTGGTGCTGGTGCTACGGTTGGTTCAAGCAGCACTGATAGCATTTTAGCGACGTACAAAAGATGCACGACTATGAAGAAAAAGAGAGAGAGACGGTCAATGCACTTTTTTATACTCACGACTTTTCCCTCTAAGATGATCTTCTTGTCCTCAGCTCTGAACTACATAAATAATATTTTATACATTTGTGTAAGTGTCTAATGTACGCAGGGATTCCGTGCAAGTATCTCCAAAATGTTCTCGCTATCCTCGTTCTATAAAACATGGTGGAAGCTGAAACACTTATTCAACTATTTCGGGATTTTTTTACTCCCATTTCACATTTTTCGTATGAAAACATCCATTTATTTTACAAAGTACGAAAAGGACCATTTCCTCACAAGTTGTAGAAAAGGCAAGGATGATCCTTATTTTTTCTGAGTTGAATTATACACTGTTTGACACTAATGTATCAATGATATCTCACAAGAGGCTAGTACGGTTTCAGAGAGAGGGTACGAAATCTCTTTTTTTTAAAGATAGAGAATACTTATGGACGGAAGAAAGCAAGTCATAATCTAACAAGAACGACCTAACAACGATCGATTCCACCTCCAAAACCATAACTCTTTTTATGGCCCATCCTATCTTGAGCAAATTTGCCAAAAATGATCATCTCACTCGGCTCTTTTTCTCACTCTTTTTCAGACCTAACTATCCCATCCCTGTCCACCTAGTTGCAGCTGCTGATGGTGACAAGCGACCACCAAGTACCAAGCATACTACTAAATTTTCTATAGTCACAATCCACATCCAACTTTAGTCCAACCTAGCATAGCAGCACCATACTATTACAGAAAACCATCGGTGGAACGGGCGCCGTAGGAAGAGTTGGGACCTTTCACTAAGGGCTTAACTACCCAATAACCCAATCTGACACATTCTAAACATTTTCATCCTCATCCTTCCTACAATAACTTAGACAATCCAAGGAAGGACTTCTGATTGTAGGAATCTAATATAACTACCACCAACGACTAACCAACCAACTCATAAAAATCTATGTAACCTCTTTACCAAAGAGACAAGATGGGTAGTGAAGCATCCCGCAGCAGTAGGACCCTAATAAATATAAAGCCCGTTCAAGTTTTATCCCTTTACTCAAGGCTTTGGAAAAATCAAAGAAGAATCCTTCCTTCTTGCCTTCTTGATCGTATCCGCTGTGGTAATAGAAAGCCCGATAAATCATGATTTCCTTCTTTTTTGAAATCTGACAACTTATAACTACATCCGCCAGCGATGGTTCGCGTATCTGGTTCCATATGTCTTTCTCCTTATGATTGGATCTTGGATGGAACAAGAGTCTATGATTGATTTGATTGAACCCCGTGGATGGAATCTTATTCATACATTGTTCGCAAACGGAAATTGATTTACTCTTCTTTCCAGCTCCGTTTTATTATAATAATAAACTGCATATACATACACTGCATTGCATTGTGTGGTGGTAGTTTCTATTGGGCTGCTCCTGGAACCCAATTCTTTTTGACATAAAAGCCATTTCAATTTTCTCAAGAATGTACATATTACGGAGACGACGACTAGTTGACTAATCATACCACAATAGGATTTATAACATATTATTCCTTAAGTGGATGCATACGGAAGCAGACATTCACACAAAAACGAATTTTTCAAATTCTTTATCTTAATGCAGATGACGAAAGAATTTAATGGTTCTACTAGCATCGCCTTCAGTTCCTTTTTAGCCTGTACTAAATGCTATCGTGGCTTTCAGTTGTAAATTATCAGTAGGAGGGAGATAAGGGTCATGGGAACGACAAAGTTAAAAAGTCTCTTACCTAATGGCTTTTCTAGAATTACTTAAAACCTACAGGAAAGTAAAAAAAACTGGCTGATGTATCGAAGTATCACAAACTTCTCCTCTTACTAAAATAATACCACGGGGTGGTGCTGAGCCACATCCCACACCCAAGGAATTGCCTTATCTCGGACTAAAAGCAAAGACATTTTTACATCAAACCATCAATTGGGTTAGACAGACATGAAATCCCATCAAGTTCAAGTTTGTTCGGTTCATTATATTCTGCTGCCAAAAACCGTACCCTACAGTTTCGATTTCATTGTGATTTTCTTAATAAAGTCCTCTGTTTGCTGTATACTCTTGTAATGTTGATTAAAAAATTTGTAACTCGTAACTGGAGCTCTTTATGCTGGTTATATTCAAGAGCAAACTAAAGTAATTTTGTATCCTAGACTAACTGTGACTGTGTGTAGAACCGATCTGAAGGAGAACGGCAATAATGACTCGATGATAGCGCTATTGTTCACACAATGCAAAATACAATATTCCGTTGAAGATTGGGCCGTACCCATATTTAAGAAGCATATGAAAGGCGTATATATAACAAACCTATGAAACTAAAACATACTAAGGAATACGTTAATGCATTTTCTGTTTAGAAAAGTGGATGTGCTTTTTGTTTTTATCGAAGAACTACATCTGCAAATGTTTGGGGTTCAGTTGTCTCCTCTGAGGATAAATTACCCGATATCAAGAAATGCCTCGCTCAGTGGTTGTAATGCCCAGAGACATCTTAAGATTTGTACATACTTATATCCACATAATATAATAGCTTGGTAACCGTCTTCAACTGCAGGCTGGTCCAAGTAAAATGGAAAGAAAGTAGATTTGATGTAAAAGTACCCGCAGTGAATTTCTGTAAGGCTGCTTGTCCAGGTTGTATTTGATGAGTAGTGTAATGGTTGAAATGAATCTACAAAACTATGACTCATCCACTCTATCTCATAGAATCAGAAATGGTTTCAAATTCAAAATTGGAAGAGCATATAATAGGATATTTCTCCGAAACTGTGGTTTTCTACGAATTTCCTGGACAGGCTGTAGCTGTCATGTCTGCATGGATGGACATTAGTAATATCATATCTGAATTGCTGGATATGGAGAAAGAAGAGTTGTGTGAAGTGAAGGTTTAAGTTGGAGTTGTTGTCTGAACTCTGAAGATACGAAAGTTGGTATTTTTAGGAAAAATTGAAAAGTTTGGCCTTCCAAGTTTCCATCCTCTTTGCAAACACATAACATGCCCATCATTAAAAACTTTTTTTCACCACCCACCCTCTGCTAAATATTTATTTCATGCCCACAAAGCACTGTCTATACGACAGTAGTACATTTATGTATCGTTGCATATAGCAGGTGGAAAGTAAGTCGGATCAATAATGCAGAGCTTTCACTCTTCTATGTAACGTCAAGTCAAGAAAATATTACAATTCTTTTTTAAATACCACATCCCTTCACCTCAACACTAACAACAGCAACAGCATTTGCATTCATAGACGTTCTCGTTAAAGAAGCTCCATTTCTTGGATTCATGTCTACTTGTGCGGACTGATTTGAGCTGGTACTTATTTTTATTTAAAATGCATGTTAGTAAATACCGTAAAAATTTAAAAAAAAACAGAATGAATATACAATGATTGCAATATCTGCAGTACAGTTAGATCGACCCAGCTATAGCTACTAAAAGTATCTAAGAACCAGCAAAAGTTGATAATATTTTAACACAAAACGAGCACACTGGAACTATACTTTTTACCATAACGCATAGAAAACATAGTATGTCGTAGTCATCCTTATATACCGTATTTCCCGATTTAATTCGCCCGAGGAATTATTTTTTCAAACTCCGATTTTCCATGGGGAATTAAACCGGGTGGGGAACTATTCTGGGGTGGGACTTTATTATTTCAATCCAATTTTTTGTTTTTGGATCCCGACTTTTTCATAGTTTGAAGTCATTTTAAAATAAATTTCTATAAAAAAGTAGACTTATTTGCTGAGTTTCTGGTCTAAAGTTGGTTAAGTGAAGTAAATAATTGTCTTTAAAAACCTCTGAATTATTGAAAACCCCTTACTTTACCTTAAAAGTTTTACTTATTTATTTATCAACATTTGGGTAATATATTTTTTAAATGCTAGTAATTTGTTGTTTTATGCTCATTCTACGGAAGTAGTTCATTAATTGAATTACAAAAAAAAATAGTTTAAGGTTTAGTAAAAAAAACGCATTCTCTGCTTCAAAAATTAATTGATTAATGAATTAATTCAAAATTTGCATGGTCAAAAACCCTTCTCAAAATTATTTTAGGTATTGCGCTGTAAAAAGGTTAAATATCCTTTGAGAAAGTTAACTTTCAATATCTCTTATTAAAAAAGCTTCAATTTGAGGGACAGGAATTCTTTTGGGATGGGGAATTATTTCGGGGATGGGGGCATTATTATTTCAAATGGCCCAAACCCCTGGGTAATTATACCGGGGCAGGGAACTATTTCGAAGAGGGAATTAAATCGGTAAATACGGTAGTTGTCTGTAACATAAATGGATTCGGAAACTAATTTCATTTTGAGATTAAAGTTTTAAATGGAACTAACTATTAGCGTTCATTCAACCAACATTTAAGTCTATTGAGGCAACCTGAGTTCAATTCACCCAGTAAACTAAACCGTTACACAGTCCTCCTTTCTAACAATTTATAAATGAGATGAAGTTTAGTAGTTTTCATTCCTAGGGAATTTTCACATGCCAAACTCATTTAAATAGTTAATGGATAGTGAGTAGTTTACCGGAGAGCAAATTCCACTCGAGTGACTTTACGAAGGTACTTATTACTATTACACAAGAATGTGTCGGCTTCAAGCTTCTGCCTCTTTAATATTCGTTAGTTGTTAGTTACCTAGTACAAGGGAGGGGATGAGATGATGATGTTTTTAGATACAGAGACTTCCCACTAAGGAATGCCTGATTTTTAATAGCTCTTGGTAAATGGAGACATAATAATAATATTACCAAGCGCAGCCCCTATTACTCATTATTACTCATTATGGCCTCTTGGTCTAGGCAGCATAGCACAAATACAAATAAGGTTCTATCGTGATGCTAAAAAAGCAAACTGTATTCTTATTAGCGGATTGTCCTCTGCCATGCATGCAGCTGGGAGTGTGAAGCTGGAGTTTAATGTTTAAGGACCTTATTTGGAATATTTCTTTATACTACTAGGAAGAACGTACATTTTTATTACTTTGCTCGTTTCGCTTGCAACCACATAAATAGTTTCGACGTTTATCATATCATCATCATTATCATATAAATCTGACGTACAACGAATAACATCTCGCATAATTACTATCAAAATGCAATAACAATATGAACTTTCTACTTGTCCTCGTAGCTAATCCACCATGTCTTTGCAGTCTACATCATCGACGACCACGATGATTGAAAGCAACTAACCAATATCCCCTAGACTCTAAATGAAAGCTAGAGGTATCTTTACATACCAAAGTTAGCCAAGGTATTTACCATTTTCCTCGTGTAGAAAGTGGCTGGCTGATTATTCAATAAGAGATACAGATCAGTTGAAGAGATTAAATTCTTAAATCATAAATCAACAGCATTTTTTTTACAGAAATCATTTACGATTATCTTTGCATAAAATCATTTCGTCGTTCTAGTTGCTCTCCTGACTTAAAAAATACTGCATATTATATATCTCCGACGAATAGATGGATATTATGGTTGGATTCCCCATTTACCTACTTCTACCTCTCAAACGGTTCCCTTACATCTTACGGGATAAACAATAGAGCCAAATATCCACCGGAAATTTTTTTGCAACGAATGAGTCCAAATAAGATTACAAAAACTTTTTTTTTTCTCGAAAATGAGGTTCAATCTTAAATGTTAAAATGGTTGAAAGCCCTATGGGCATAAGAAGCAGTAAGGAAGAGCAAAATGGAGGACCACGTTGTAAAGTAAACTAAGGAAAAAACCTCACATTACAACACAACAACCCTCACAAGTAATACAAGTATACGCTTTTTGTTACTCCCAGACAATAAGCAGTACTTAACCATTATTATACGAAGACGATGAGGTAGATAAAAGATGTGTGTGTGTGTGTATGCATGTCTAAATAAATTTCTTCATCTACACACACCACACAGCACCAGATATCTCTACATGATGATATTGGTGGTAGGATGGTAAAAGCAACATTTCATTTAGCTTATTTGTTGCCTATCTATAGCAAGGAAGAAACCTGCCTGCATTGCATCTGCAAGACCAACACTTACCTATTAGTTACATACTATTATATTTTGATAGATCTTCGTCTTGGAAGAAGTTGCCCTTACTTTATCTACAAAGATAAAATATTAACTTATGTTTCCTCAACATTTGATACATTCATTCCTCCTCCATCCGCCGCAAGTATGAATAATATGAAAGCATCACGTTGTGTTTTGTGGATCTTTCTCTCTTTTTTTTCTTAACAGAAATACTTACCAGTTTGCCTGTTTAGATGATCAACTACATTCATTTTTCATTTTACTTTACTTCTTGTGATCAGCCAACAACCCGATCTATCAATTCGAGAAGTTTTAACTTTAAAAATTTCTCTTCCTCTTAGCTACTTTTATGTGCAAGATACTCCAACAAAACATTCTGCTGCATGTAAAATCTTTTTTTTTTATCTGCAAGACTTCTTCTGCAAGTTAGTTTATTGCTTACTATAACATAAACTCACCTTGATTTGTCAACACATTGTCTGTGCATGCATCGTTTCCATCCAATGGACGATGATGAGGAATATAATTATCCTTCTTCATCCATACAATGTCATCCCAACTAACACATTGATCTCTCTCGCTCTCTTTCTCTTAATATTATTTACTTTTTGGCGTAGGTGAGACTTTGTTTAACTTGTGATAATAAAAATTTTCAAGGCTTAATAACTAACTGCAAGTGGGGTTTGTTGGTGTGCAGGATTATATCCTGTTAGGTGATGATCATGAAGGAAAGCAATGTAAGAATTTCCCATGAATGAGCTGATGAACTATTCAGAAACACAAGAAAGCTCATATTATGCCATAGAGCCCGGATCGGGTAGTAGTAACTGGATATTAATGAAACACATTCCACTATCATCAACTTGTATAGATACGCCACTTGTGCACGTACTTTGCTTCTCATGCGCCACTTATAGAAAACACAAATAAGAACTCGTAAGGTACAATTACACCACCAAAGTATTTGGTTGGTTTTGGTGGGGTATAAAATCTAATTAGATTTGGAACAGGACGCGGAGGACAAGGTATCACTGCATTGTGTAAATTTTCCAACAGCGACAAATAAATTGTGTAGCATAATCCCTAATAATAACGTTGTGAATGCTATTGATGTAGTAGAATTTCTCGGCTGCTAGTCAACCTGGGAGCCAGTAATGTTGAATTTGAATGTAGAAGGTTTTAATTAAAGATCTAGAAATTAACTTGGAGTGGTTGTACAAGGAGTGACAACACAAAACAGAACTAGTCTCCATTCGTCGCTACACATTTAACAAGATGAATAATGAGGCTGATCCGGAAAACAACTTGACAATTATCATTTGTGACCCATGATGATGACCAAGGCTTATTATTGGTGATGTTTTATCTATAGGGAAGGTAAATTACAGGGGACAACTGTCAGTTGAAATCTCAAACGGTCTAGATCACAACCAACCACTTTCCGTAATTTGCAAAAATAAAACTTCTAACTGAGACTTCTACACTTTCATTCACTTTGACGTATGTCGCAGAGCTCTTCTAACCTTGCTATGAGTACTATACTTTCGGTCTTTCGGGGGCTAAAATTTGATGTGGGAAATGAGTCCACGAACCTAAAAACTACGGACAGTGAAACCGAACACCAGACCAAATGGTAATGGTAGTGGGATAGTAGTAGCTGGACCCTGCGACCGTAAAAATCCAAGTGTTTCGTCTTGGCAAAGATTGTACGGAATGAAACACAATACTATAAAGTCTACTATTTTCACTATTTAGTGGCTGGTAGTTTAGTTAGTATCTCAGTTTTTGTAACTATCTTAGAGTAAACCACCTTTGTTTTAACCTACCGTTTTTCAACGACAACAAAATCCTTTGCTGATGAGCTTTACTTGAGCTTCAGTAAGTTCGCATGCATTTTCTAAAAAAGGCCGATTTCCTCGTGGAATCTTGGTAAAGGATAAATAAATACGTATAATACCAACCGATTCACCAGCTAAACCCGTGTCCAACAAAACACTAAAGTAATCCAACAGTAGGACGATGACGAAAAGTACCTTCAGCCTGGTAAGAATCTGGGAATGAGAATAAATCCAATGTTGGAAATGGTGATTACTACAGCAGGAACCAAGAACGCTGTATCACATAATAATACTGTATGACATCCTCCGATTTACTGGGTTTCTAGCCAGACGTCCGTTCTTCTTATTTTTCACTAAAAGTTCTTATCTTTAGTACAGCAAGGAACACAACCACCACTAAAAGACAGACAGGTAAGTGGATGAAAACTATTTGGGAAAGAGGTGATGGTGGTGGTTGGATGTTTTGTAGTTATGGTATAGAGAGGTGGCTTTGGGTTTGCGATGGGATCGCTACTAAGAGAAGGATCACTACTACTTCGGCACGACGACAGCAAAATAATATTAAAAAGTTGAATATAATATTATCCTACCACAGGCAGTCCTTGGTGTAATTCTTCTGAGACAGGGGTCTTAAAGTGAATTTCATTCTGAATAACAGCCTAAGAACCCAAAGGAAAAACCATGGCTAACAAATATTATTCCTATCTTCCCTGTCTAAACTTATTCTACCTTCCATAATGCAGTATGCCGTAAGAATTTTGTTTAAAAAAGCAGAGAGGCTGGTTTCTAAACTCTGTGAGGCTGCTAGGCTCCCAGGGCATTTGCTAGGGCGAAGAAACATTGGATTGACAAGGCTGAGTTGAAATAATACAACATAAGGGATGATCAACCCCTAAAAGATGGATGGGAATAGTGTACCGCTGTGCGGGGATGGTAATATAAAATATAATGGTGGTAATCGTGGTGGTGGTAGACATACTACTTCCAAAAAGTACTTTTAGAGTAGAACATAACAAACTATGGTTATAAAATTCAATAATGTAGAAAGGGATGCGTACAAGTTTTACAGAGCGATTGAATTCCTGAATGCTTTGCTAACGAAGAACAGCTTTTGAACCGACCATCATCATCATCACCATCACTTCATTTTATTTCGTTTCATGAGGGCAGGGGTAACACTAGCGCTAATAAGCGTCTCGGGCTGAATGCAATGCCCACCGAACCTACATGATGGAGAAGGTATATAAAGTAAACGGAAAGATCGCTTGTTTGGTAAGCTGAGTTTACGGGGATGGAAGCTTCGAATCTCTAGCAAAAGGTTTTGTTTGCTTCACTCCTGCTGCTTTTGCCCTGTTGCTGTAGCTGTGGTTCCTTTCTTACTGATGATAGCCCTGTTCGTTTGGTACTTCGTAACTTGGTACTATTACATGATACAACGGTACTGCTAGCTTCTACTACTATACCTAGAGTCGAATAGGAAAAGGAGCAACACAGACATATAATTTGTGTCCGAAGGATTCAAAAGCACATACAACTTTGGGCAGAATTGGGTATCCGAATTGAAAAAGGAGTAAGAATACAGCGTATAGGATATGCTTCGCTAGAACATTGTAGTCTATAAAATCATTTATAACATCCTGAGCTGAGCCTAGCCGTCCACAATAAGATGGAGGATAGAACAGGGAGAGATGACGAACACAAGGTTCTTTTCGAAAGCCAGTTAGGATACAATAGATGAGGATAACAAAACTGCAGAAATTCCGCTTGCTGTGTTGCTAGATTTAAAAAAAAATACAATGAAAAAGAGCTCTCCTTATCTTTAGTGCACTCTTAAAAATTTCAAATAGCTCCTTTCTTTATCTCCAAAATAGCAAAGCAAACCTTAACTCTCATCACTCAGCCACACATCTTACTTATTTGGACCAAGGTAAAGGTATCTTACTTTGAATATTTATTAATACTTTTTACTACCCATTTGCTACCAACAACTGTTGCAGTAACTGTACGCAGAATATTCATTAGTTTCTTCCAATGTTGAAGTGAGACGAGTTGAAGAAGGCTAATAAAAGAAAGCTCAGCAGTAGGAGACTATAGCTACAGCCAGATTGTTGAATTATCTCTAAAAAAAGATATGAGAAATGGAGAAAACCTATCTACCTATCATCCAGCTCTGCCTGCTGCTGTTGCTTGTTGGGAATCTTAAAAGTCTGCTGTGATTGAACCGAAGCAATAATAATGTGATGTAGTTGGGCATCTGCATGCATGCATAATATGTCAAAATCCGCATAGTCAATAGAAAACAGTAAGAAAAAACAAGTTAGTTACTAAACTACTAGCAGAGAGATTCATGTTGATGATCACTATGACACATCTATCTACACGAACGAACCAGATACCACAGCAAAACTCTAGAAAATAAGACAGAAGACAGATAGGACCAAAGAGTGCAAGGAACGAACGCATTATTCACCCCACCTCATATACTTTTTGTAAAGGATCATACAATACTACAACACATCCTACTCCTTGCAGTTGAGAGTTTAGAGTTAGAAAAGTGGATTGCATTGCAATGCAATGCATTTAGCCTTTTTAAAAAGCTCTTCTACAAAGTCAGCTTTTTTATCCGTAGACCTAATATAATGTATATTCAACTAGAGAGTCAGCCTCCGCAACAAACAGCCCTTGTCCCTAGTTCTTTTCTAGAAGAAGAGGGTTTTTTCCTTTAAAAATCCAGTTCTGCTGGTTGCTTTTGCTGGTACTTACTTGATAAGTTAAAGTTAAAGAACGCGATACAATGTAGATGTGGCAAGCGAAACATTCCATCGTGAAACCCAAGGGGGTGATACACGATGGGGGTGGGTTTTCTCTCGGCGGTATCGTGATCACATTGTACATGTTCTACCCCTTAGAAGAAGTATTTACTACCCTCTACCAAAGTCCGGATTTTATACGGTTTATGTTATGTGGTCATCCTATAGTTGATACGATTATTATTGTATTAGTTCTCTCTGCTGTTGAGGGTAGACATGATTTTGAATTCATCCTAATATGCTGGGGTGATGGATTTTTCCTTTTCTTGATTCGATTCAAATTCTTCCCATTATCTTCATTATTACTTCACGTAGGATTTACAATAAGCGGTTTTGGATATTTGGGCGAGGTAATAATATTGTACCAATATGCCATCATAGGCAGCCAAATCTTGGCTAGCATGTCGAGTGGACAGATATGAACTTACTTTTTGAGAGTATAGCTTGAATACTCCCTAAAGCTATTTTTGTCATTCTCTTTTATACTGAGAACAAAGCCAAGCCAGCCCTTCGATCGCCTTACCCTTGCCGTTACCAAGTATTTATAGTTGGGATATTTTATTGTTATGTTTTATAATGGATCATTAGTGGTGAAGGTTATAAGAACCGACCTAGGTATGATTTGATAAAATATCCTTCTTCTTAAGCAAACTTTAGCTTATATTATTATTTACTGATATTACCGTATTTCCGGAAATTACTCCCCCGGGGGAGTTATTTTTCAGAGGAAAAATTGAGAAAACTTTTAGCTTGGGCAAGATAGGGCGAATTTAAATTTTTAACATGGAAAGGTAGGGGGAGTTATTCCGAGGGGGAGTAATTTCCAGAAATACGGTACGAAACCCGTTTGTCCATCCGTCGGTCTCTACAGCATGCACACAATATTGCACACTGATAGAGGCAGACGAAGGATACAAGGTGGTCACTGACAGAGTGGCTAGAAACTTGAAACACTATCACAATACGGTTATTATGGTATGCATCTCGTAAAGATGAATGCATAGCATACCTCACGTTCCAGGCAGAAGGGTTTTAATTTGCCGATGTGATATAATTTTTAATAGCCAACATCCAGCAAACAGACTTGCACATAGAACGTATAATAAATACCTCTCTCTTCCCATTCTATGCTATTATTATCCACCTTTTACCAAAGATATGAAATAACTTATTAGAACAAATCGTTGCTGTTGTGGAACACTCGGTCTTTTATCCTCAATCGCTCGTCCGTCCATTAGCAGCGGAGAGAATCCTTTCTTCGTCAAATGACGAACCTTTTGTCTTTCTCATCTTTTTATACAACAACTCAAAACAATAATTTTACCTTTGAATATCAAAAATCTCCAGGAGCCTTTTTGTCTTGTATTTGCCTTGGTTGGAACGATGATAGACTTAGGTTACTCCAACCGCTGCCCTTTAGAGCTCAATTATACAAGAGTTTACTGTAAAAGAAGCATATTGAGAAAACTACGAGTAAAAACCGACAGTCGTTATTGTATTATCTTAAATTTTCCCACAGGTTCAAATAAACTATTAAGTCACAAATAACTTTTAAGCTTAACGAAGCTTTCCATTCCACGAACTTATCCCAGAATCCATTATGCCTCTCCTACAGTCTTTCCTTGGGTTTTGATTAACTTTATCAAAACTTTTATGGGTACGGAAAGGATACATTTCCACTAACATTAATGGTTCGTAAGTGTTTCATAATCTGAAGCTATTGTATTGCATTGCAACTGCTATCAGCATTTTTACCGACGACGACGTAGACAGACATAGCTATCACATCATAATATAATAGCTCCGTAAATAAAACTATCAGCTATCCTTTCCTAACTACTCCTTGTACTTTTAAAATGAAGCTCGGAGAGCTTGATTGCGTCTGCGGATCGAAACAAAGGGATAATATAATTTTAAACTTATTATCTCTGAGATGTTAAATTTCATTGTGTCCTGAAAGTATTCTTATTATATCATCAGCATTGCTGCACTATTGCCACCAAACCACCGTCATCATCGTAAGAATAAAAGTCAGCAGAATAAGAATAATGCATTCGACATCGTCCAGAAATAATGACCAAAAGCTTTGCTTGTCTTAGTTGCTCCTCCATGAAAAAGCAAAGCTGATGACTGACTCATTGTCTGTTAGACAACAGTTTTCCTAAATCCACCACTTCTTAAAGTGCCAAGAAGAACGTAATTTAAGCAGAATAGAAACTATAGAATCTGTCAGTGTGCAAGTTTGTTGAGCGAGATTCATTTTCAGACGAATTTCGTCCTCTTACTAAATCCTCGTTTCCCTTCTCGAAGTAAGTAATATACTAAAGTTCATAATAATAATGCATGTTAAGATGGAGAGACAACACAAAGAATGAGATATATAGTGCTTTGTGCTAGCTCTTTAGGTTTTACTCCCATGGCAAGATGTAAAATGTAACTAGAAAGCTGAAACAATTTAAATTTTTAACTCCTCCGTTTGAGAGTAGAAGGAGGAGGAGGATGATGAGATAGAAACAAAGTATTTCTATTGTATTTTTAGGAAGATGGCCATAGGTCTTATAAAAAGAACTCTTTCTTTCTCTCTATCTGTCTTTAGATTCAAGTACGTTTAGTTGGTTCCGGACCGTCCCTATGCATTCCTTGAGACAGATTTAGTACTCGAGTCTCTTTGGTTTTAATGCCTTGCCGAGTCGAAGATTAAGACTGAAAGGATGGCTGTAAGGGCTAGGAAAAAATGAACCGAGTTAGAGTCAAAAGAACAAGAGGAGCTGCACACATTAGTACTTTATAGTTCAGTTTTCCGAAGAAGACTTTTAACATTAGGGAGAAATAAAGAACCAAGCTTCGCGTCCTAATCTCTATTAAAAAGGTAATTCTACTAAGGCATTACAACTTCACCCATTCCCATAGCCCATTATAAGCATTGGACTCTGACTTGGTTGGTCTTTTAATAGGTACAACATGGTTCATTTGCTACGTCCTCAGAATACCCGCAACTATTTCCTTCCTTGAAATAAAATACCTGTGAAATGAGTGCACATACGAGGTTACATTAAGTATGCATGTATCTTTGGAGATTGGTATCGTATGACGAGAGTAATAATAAAGAACATGCAGGTATTCCATTCCACTTCGACACCGTCGTCCAACCAAGCCAGGCACTGGCAGGTTTCTTTAACTTTTTAATAGTATCTTTAGGTTTAGTTTAGTCTTAAGTAGGGAAACTAGTCGAGTGGACGTTAACCGTTAAGTAAATTAAAAAATGTAACAGGAATGAAAGTTCCGTGAGTGCCTTGTGTGTGGAATGGTTGACAGAAGGGTTAAAAAGTTATCTATCTTTGAGAGAAAAATGGGAATGAGCCCAATCCACAGTAATAACAATAATAATGGGACGCAAGTGAGGAACATAAATAGTTATGTTATAGTACCTAGCACTTACTCTCTGAGTGAGACAGGGTGAAATTGCATTACATTAGATTACAGGTATCGTAAAATGTCATTAGCCCACACTTAACATCATCTCTCTCTCTCGTACCTACAATATAATATCCTTCATCCCTTTCTGACTTGTGTGCAGCATTTGAAAATACCTTTCTTTATTTCCTCCGCTAGCCATCCGTCCGTTCAATCTCCGCTGATGATGAATAGAGATATAATGTAGCATTAGGGGTAGAAAAAGCTTTAAAAGGATTTTTTTACAAGGAGCAAGTCCGGATGAATGGGACAGTAATATGTAATAAAAAATAAATAACACAGACACACACATAAGGCGACACAATATTCAGCATACAGAGCAGGCCAGATACACAACCCTTCTTGCCTTCAATTGACTTGAGTCATGATTGTTTAATTTGGCAAAACTCACTGCAACAATTGATACTCTTTCAACGAAGGTTGTGGCCGATCTTTTAGATGGAGAGATTACTCATTTATCATTAACTCTGCATAAATTTTGCGTTCGGTACTGATGAAATCGGTCATTACCTTACTACCAGTAGGGGCCTATACCCGCAAATCCTCGGCCTTACCGGTAAAAATCTCGGCTCTGGAGCCGAGAAAAACGACGGCCTAAACGGCTTTTTCCTCGGCCAACCTATTGTGTCCAAAATCAGCCTCTGGAGCAGAGAAAACCACCGGTTAGGCCGAGATTTTAACCGTTTACGATATGTTTTTTGACCTTTTGACCTATTTGCTGAATTTACGGCAGAAAAGTAGTTTGATATTCTAATTCCTCTCAGTAAACTCTATGACACATGCAAATTTAAAAAATATCGCTTCTAGGCGTTTTGCATGAGGACGTCGTAAAGTTTCTGGCCGAGAAAAACACCGGTTAGGCCGTCGTTTTTCTCGGCAACTAATTTATTTTTATTTCTGACGCGGTTTTTTATGCAGTTTACATCAAAGATGCCAAATAAAATGCAACAAACACTGAAATGTACGATACGAAATGACCCAGCCCTAAACTAAAACAACTTCGGTAAAAGTGCAGCAGTATAATAATAGCACATGTATTATTTGAAAAGTATTACGTAGTCAAGCAGGTTAGATTAGTTTGCATTAACTCAGAAACTGCAACTAGACGACAGATCCACAGTCACAGATCTTAAATGATTACTTTTCCATTCAGGTTAATTGTTCGATTGTATTGTTGGCTTAGTGCAAAATCTGCTACTTCAAAGACTCATCGGCTATTGATCCATTAAACCAAGAAATAGGAAAGCTATTCTGTATTACTGTTAACGACAACTACTACTGCGTTTGCCTGCTTCCAATAATGTGCCGACTTTGATAAAACTACACTAAATCCTCGCCCATATGCCGCCCTGGTTAATTATGCCGCATGCCTATCCATTACATGTTAAAAGTGGTATCTTCATCATGTTAAACATGCTTCAAAAAATCTTTTTTTATCCATATAAGCCGCGGCATATGAGCGAGGATTTAGGGTACTCAAAGGGTTTATTACAGAAACAATCTCCTCCGATAGTAGAGACTTTAACTACTAACTCGTGTTTCAATAACTCTTCTCTACATGTGTCATTCCTGTAGCCAAAAAGTCATAAAAAGCTGCTGTATAGGTGGTACTAAACTTCTGCATACCCTTTTACTTACTCCACGAGATAAACTACTTGGCCTAAATCTGAATTTCAAACCCAATCCAATTCAATGCCACTGTATACACTACTTATGCCCACCTCTCTGGCTTTGCACACACAGAGTCTATTATTTTGTGAACGTTAATACTGATTATAATGTACTAAGAGTCTGAGATGTGTCAAGAGATAAAAGAGAGACGTGATATAAAGAAGCAATCAAAATCAAGGATTAATTTATTCGAAAATTTACATCCACCTAGAATAATAACCACTTCGGCAGGGAGGAGAGTTAAAAAACTCAATCAGAACCAGAAAAACGTCAATCTGATCGGTTTATTGTATACTACGCTAGGGAACATAGCTAAACCCTTAAACCCCACTGCTGGGGTCTATTAATGAATGAGTTCAATAGAAATATTGCGCTCTACACAGTCAGTGCATCTCTAACTAACTACCAAATTAATTTGCCACATTAATGCTATCTATCTCTGTCACCATCTTGGACAGTGCTAAATATTTCCCAGTCAAATCATGCCCTTCATTACATGGTTCGCATCCTTGTATTGTTGTATCTCATTATTATTATTCCCTGAAGTATTTTATATGTAAGCTTCTTGCCTTGATTCATCCAGCCTACCAATTTACCTTTTTCATTTTTTTTATTCTTCGAGGATGTACATTTTGTTGTTGTCTCATCCTACGACCAAATCAAGATTGAGTTATCGCAGGTGGATTACATCTAGATAACCTGTCTGTCTCTTTTACACGCTTACCCTTTATAAGTATAGTAATAATTCAACCATAATCATATTTATTAAATCAAATATACTTAAAAAGTGAACACCTACGAGTTGCTTTATGCTTTTAGTTTAAATGACATGCAGGCCTCAAGCTTGTATAAAAGTGTATTTATCACAATAATTTGCAGACATAGTCATTAATTAATCCCGAATTGGGCTGAAATTAAAATGACCCAAAGCAAAGAGAAGATTTAAAATATTATAGCCAAAATTAAGAGTAAATCTTGTTGTTAATAAGTCATGTCATATACGGCGTGACATTTCACATTCCTAGGTTTCCTTTTTAGTCTCAGTTAGGTATCTAGCTTTGTCAATGTGTGACACTGATGGAATTCTCCAACTGCAATTCATATAAAACGGGTCGAAGTAATAATAGTAGACGCAAACCTTTTAAAAATAGTATAAAATTAAAAATGCTTATGATTGATCCGTCCATTGCATTGTTACCTAGTCCAAAGCTAGCAACCAAAGTCAAGCAACTTTATAAATTTTACATACGTTCAGCAATGCCTGCATCACTGTCACTGTACCGTGTATAGTTCGCATCGCAATTATGCCTTCATAAATATCTGTCGTTCCATTTCAATTTAATGATAATTACAATTGCGAAAGTTTTGGATCAGCTTGGGATTATATTGATGCATAAATTCTATCGATAGAGTGAGAACAAACCAGGATAACTTGTCGTTTTATGACATGCAGAACTAGACATTTATTGTCGTTCACTTGTTTCCTATTTAGTCGGACCATACTTATCATTATAATAATTTCTGTCAACATACTCTTCTTGTCACTTCTGAATTCAGCAAACCATTTAAGCCCTACTACTTCTTTCTTATGTCTACCTATAATACATATTAAATGTTTATGATAACATTTACCTTGTAGAAACAGAGATGGTCATCTCATGTTATGAAATTTCATGCAGGGTGATGATATCCCAATCCATTAGACAAATGGTTGAACAAATCGTACAAGAAGGTCTCTAGACGATTATCGCCTTCACAGATCAGCCAACCAGTCATATGGTATAATAATACTTTAGTTTGAGTGATGGTTATGCAATGAAATCGGCTTAAAAATCTTGCGGAGAGAGACACACCATCATTCAATTATATATTGGTTGGTTGGTGTCACATTTAGTTCTTATCATTCTACCGTTGCTTGGCGTGTTGTGTGTTATGATGATTGCTATTACTCTTATTATTACGGTGGCTGTAGATTTGATTACTTTTTCTACACATGGCCAACGCCAACAATCATTTCTTTGTTCCATTCCCCTTCGCATTTAGAAAATCCTCATGATCATACATCCCCCACATAATGCATAAACATATTATTACATACATAAATAAAATATTCATCTTCAGTCAGTAGTCGAGTTAGCTTCACAATCCTCATTCAGACTTGAGTAACTTTATTACTCTTAAAACTCCATTCGAGCATAAGTGTCCGTGGAAATCGGCTATTGCCTATGCGTAATAATTCTTCTAGGGTATTAAGATCCAGCTATTATGATATTAGTATAGTGTGCAATTCACTTGAATTCTGTACAACAACGTTGAACCACTAAGCCCATATTTGTAGTCGGCGATAGGGATCACAAAGTAAAACACAATGTATGACTGAGCTTATGTATGCGATTTGTACGTGGTTCTAATACCGAAGTACTACTCCCTAATCCGTTTCCTTTCTCGCCTGTGCCCAAATACACCAGCAACCAGAGTAATATCAACCAACCACTACACAACAAGATCAACTTTCTATTTCACCCACAAAAAGCCCAACTTCTAAGTCTCGAACTATGCCGTAAACCCTACACTGTCATTCTCATGATCTATCCATTTGCTTTCGTTGCATTATTTCTTACAGTTCAATTTTATTCCTTTAATCAACCTTATTTCAATTTTGATCTTCGTATGCACAAAGGTAAACTAAACTACCTAGGTAAGGTGCATGTAAACTAAAGCTTCCTGATACTATGCATATCCTGTATAAGGTAGATAGAGCTATGCAGAAGTCTCCCGTCCTTTTTATTATTACCGTATTTCCCGATTTAATTCCCCTCCCCGAAATAATTCCCCCCCCCCCGGTTTAATTCCCCAGTACCTTTCCA